>SNQJ01S0042083.1:20943-35487 GCA_010110895.2 Picea sitchensis
CAATTCAGTTGTTGCACTCTCCTCCTTCTTCACGCATGAATCACCTTCAACAACAGCAACCACAGCAACATCAACCCCAGCTCTTCTCTGTACTAGGTATTTATAGCTTTTGTGCACCTTGTGCATGCAATGTGCGCATTACCTCTGCATACTCACACCGCGTCGATATCCTCCACAACTCGAATGCTCTGTCTGATCATCATCGTGACTCTTCAGCTTCTTTGGCCATTTTTCCACTCGTTCAACATCACTGTATTTTATGCTAAGATTCCTCAGCATCTCTAGCAGTTGAGACTCTTCGTCTTCTCTGTGACAGTCGAGCTCACCTTCTTTGTTCTAGTTACAAGCTTCAATGCTCATCCAGTTGTCAATCACTTCCACGAGCATCTTCATCCCTCTTGAAGATTCCCAGAGACTCTTCATCTCCTCTGTCAATCACCCCAAAGTGTCTTCGAGTCCTCTGGCAGAAACCATCAGTGGTTTCTAGAAGTTACACTGTGACGTGCAACAGTAGCCCTCCGATCTCCTTCAGTTTCATCTGCACCATTGGATTAGTTGTGATTTATGCATTTTGCACTTTCGCAATTCGGAGATTCTGCGATGAGGCATCTTGACTCTTCATGTCGCGAGCTCTGAAAAAGAGCTTGGCTGCTCTAGCTCCCTCCTCTATGTGACCACATGCGGTGACCACCGGTTATAGCGATATTTCACCTTTTCGGTATTTCGGCATTCGTATGATCCCGTGTTTTGACACTCCCAGACGTGATCCCCGAAATTTTGAGGCGAAGCTTATCTGCACTAGGTCCTTCCTCCATGTGACCACACACGGTCACCATAGGCTGCGCTATAAGGCACTGCAAACTTATGGTCTTCATTGACCCTGATCGACGGTCCACAATCTCGATGAATCAACGGTCCAGATATTTTCACGATCTCGCATCTTGTTGTTCCTTAGATGGAGGCTCTTGTCACTCCAACTCGCGATAGGTGAAGCTCCAAGATGGAGCTCAGATCAATGGTCCTTGTTCTTGGTGATCTGACGGTCCTGATCTTTTCATGATCTCGCATCTCGTTGATCCTTAGATGGAGATTCTCGTCACTCCAAGTCGCGATAGGCGAAGCTCCAAGATGGAGTCTTTGTGGTGCTCTGATCTTTCGCCACGCGTCCTCTTGATCAACGGTCCATGACTATCCCCGATGGACGGTAAGGATTCCTTCACAGATTTGGAGAGTTGGATGACTCTTGGAATTATCCACCTTGCAGCTTCACTATATCTAACGGCTATTGAGCCTTCATAGATACCCCAGATCCTACGGCCCAGATCTTCTCGCGATTTCGCCACTTCGCGATTTCGCCGCTTCGCGATTTTGTCCACCTTCACGATTTTTCCACTTCGTGATTTCGCCACTTCGCCGTGTAATGAACGTGTAGGTCCTCCCTGATCCAACGATGGATATACCCCACACTTAGATCGAACGCCCGAGATCTATTCTCGTCTACTATGTGCTACTCCTCTCTGAATTCATATCTGACGGTCATCGGGGATTCTGAATAAGATACAACGTTCATTGTTGCTCCTCCTCTTCCATTATCACTGCACTGCTGATCATGTTGATCTTTTCCATCGTTTTTCTTGCCATCAATGCACACTCTATTCCTGCCATCAGTGACAAGCTCACTTTGCCTGTTAAACCTGCCAACAATCCTCTGCACTATCTCTTCTAAACTTATCGAGCTTGCTCCACAGCGTCTTCCTAAAATAATTCTGATACTTCTTCTTGTACTCATGCCATCTTCGTTGTTGTACTTTCCATCAATGACAAGCATAAGATGCATGTTAAACATTTGTCAACACAGTTTATGCCCCACAATGAATGTTTTTGAATTCTTTTCTTATATGTCATATATTTACATGAGGAAGCACCATGAAGAGGGCAGGGGACAATTTAGATAGGGTAAGCAACCCCAAGAAGAGTTCAAATAGGGGAGCAGCCCCAAAGGGAAGTTACCCTTTTCCATTGATGTATAAGGGAGGGAGATTAATCAGATGCATGGAGAGAAAGAATAGAGGCATGATTCCAGAGGGTACAATGGTCAAAGGGGGAGCATAAGTAGCCATGACCTCAATATTGCATTAGAATGTTTATGTCGCATCAGAGTGTTGTCATCAATGCCAAAGGGGGGAATTTTTTATTAATTGGGTTGGTTTTCATTGATGTCAACCCTTGAAACAATTTTGGTAGCCTTGTGTGTGTGGATAAGAAACCCATGTTTGTTTGAGGAATAATGTAATGAAGATCAGTGAATTTGTATGTGAGACTATTCTAGATGGATAATACATGTCTTGTCATTTTTGGTTATATGTGGTACACCACATAAATCCTCACGGCTAGGGAGATATGGCCTTGTGAAGTTGAAGAACCATTTAGAGTATTCTAGAAGCCCCTAGAAAGTCAACAAGAAGTCAATTATTCCAGAAAGATTCTAGAAAGTCTTCTAGAAGATTCCTAGTCAAAGTGGTTGAAAAAAGAAAATAATTAAAAATGATTTAGTTGTAACAAGAGACTAATTAAAGAAAAATTAGTTGCAACAAGAAAGTGGGTTAGCCTTAGAAGATGGAGAAAGGGGTAAATCAGTTACAAGGAAGCTTCTAGAGGAAGGCTATTGGAAAGTATAAATAAGAGAGCAAGAGGCTCCCATTAGCACCTATTGAGCATATTGAATATATATCTTGTGAAAGGTTTATTGAAGGTACAACATTGACGAATCTGAAGGGATGTGAATACGAAGAAGAGAACTGAGTGACGGAAATGTTTCGGAGTTGTAGAGGGAAATGGTTTCTGAAAAATCTTAAAATAGGAGGTACTCATTGGTTGTAAGGTACCTAACAAGTGAGTACTCACTAGAAATCCTTGTTCATCCCACGAGTAGGTGTTAGATATGGATTTTGAGTAGGGTTTTAGGTTGTCAGAGCTGAAGAGAAGCTACAGGAAGGTATGAAAAGTTGCAACTACAATAGAGTATTCTACATAATAAAAAAAGGTACGGTATAAGCTTGTTGTAGTTGGTTTTTGATGATGACTTGGGGTTTGGTCATGGGAGATTAAGCATGTGCCCTTGAGGGTTTGTTGGCTAGTTGATACATGTTGTATGAGACATATCTACAATGGTATAGTGTTGGTGTATTTGTTTGTTGTTGTTGGTACACGCCATAGGTATTTTTATATAATATATCTTGTGATTTTTGGAGCACATTTGAGGCATCTTGGTTGAGGTGTGTTGCTAAATATATTGGTATAGTTTGAAGGTGCATAGCAGATATGGTTTACTATATGGTTGATGTGAGGGTTTCCTATACTTGTCTTATGGTTCATGGTTAACTTATGGAAATTGATTGGTGAGACATACTTGTGATCCTAGCACATGGTTATCGTATAAACTTGTGGTATAGTGTATGAGGCATATGTGAATAGATCAGATTGGTTGATGATAATATAGTGACCAGTTTTTAGTGACAGATTTGATAGTGACAGGTTCTTTGATTCACTGGCAGTGACAAGTTGTCTACATGTTTGGCACTTATATTTTAGGGTGACGGGACGTGGCACGGAAAGGTGGTTGTAGCCACCTTCCGGTCGTAGCCAGAGAACATAGTGGGTTGGAGCCTCCTTCTGGTTGGAGCCAAAAAATTGGGGAGTTGGAGCTTCCCTCAAGTTGTAGCCTGGAAACTAGGGGGTTGGAGCCTCCTTCCAGTTGTAGTTGGAAAACAAGGAAGTTGGTCCTTCCTATGAATGTACTTCTAAAAAGACATATAAGAAAAAACATTATGTGGTTTTCTCTCTCATTGGGTTTCCACGTAAAAATATTGGCGTATTGTTTATGTGTATGATTGCTCATTGTTTATGGTTTATTTTTTCTACACGTATTGAGTGATATTGGTAAATTGATGTTAAATATAACAACACATATATACATGTGGTTAAAAGAATTTTATTGTACTATCATAGATTCACCCCCCCCTCTTAGTAATCCAACAACAAAAACCAAAGAAAATTATGAAGATTTGAAGATTAAAGTACTTATCATAAAAAGGGAGGTTGGGTGGTGCTAGGAAAGGTTGGAGACTACAAAGGAGGTTGTAGCCTCCTTCCAGATAGTTCCACCCATTTTTATTTTTTTTTAGTAATTTGAATTATATTAAAATTAAATTAAAAAATCACTTTTCAAAAAATTTAATAACCAAAATTCATTCTTTCTCCTATTAATCAATGAATAGTATAATTATTATTTTTAAAATTTATACCAAAAAAATAAATTATTCACCGACCAATAAAACTTTTTATTATATAATTTAAATAATCAAAGTATCGAGAGACAAATTTATATTGAATCTATAAATATGGGAGAAACTTATAATCGATGATCGTGTGTATGTTCAGGTTTGATAATAACTTCCTTTTTCTTAGGGTTACATGAGATGCTCCAGTATTTGGATCACTTTCACTTTTGCATGTTCGCAACTTTAAGATCTGTGTAAATTTTTCCGCTTGGCTCGCTTTCACATTTGCAGCATTAAGATCTGTGTAAATATTTCCTCTTGGCTCGCTTTCTCGTTTTCATTTAAACTCGATCAAGATCTGTGTAAAGCTTGAAGTTCTCTCGGAGCAAGTACAAGATGGTGGTTATTAGAGACCACCAAATGGCAGGAGGTATTGTCACCTTGTAGAACCCACAAGTGCTGAGCCTAATAGCAGTCGAAGCTACCAAGCACACACTTACGTTTAGCATGCAAATAGTTGGAAATACGGAGGTGATTCTATGCACTAATGTGTATGGACCCCAGGGGTCAAAGGAAAAGAGAAGAATGATACAAGACCTAGAAAACCTTAAAACCCGACTCAGCAACCTCCAATGGATCCTGGTAGGGGACTTCAACATCATCACGGCACTTGCGGAGAAAAAAGGAGGTATAAGAAGATTGGATAGGGATGCAGAAGAGTTCTCAAAGTTCATATACACAACGGATATGGTATACCTCAAAACTAATAATGGCCAGTTCACCTGGAACAATAAATGGATGAACCAGTATCAGGTAGCAACAAGACTCGGCAGATTCTTAGTATCGTAGTCAATCATTATGCAGGGGCTAACCTTAGAATGCAGCATCCTTCCCTAGGGGGGGTCTGATCATTGGCCAGTCCGACTAGAAGCAAGCTTCCAAACCACATCGAAGAATAGACCCTTCATATTTGAGAAATTTTGGATCGAACACCCCACCTTCAAGGAAAAAATCAAACAATGGTGGCGGGAGGAGCAACCAGAGCAAGGGAAAAGGATGTTCAAACTCTATAAGAAACTAAAGTACATCAAATATAATCTCAAGGAGAAGAAAAAGAACATATTTGGAAATATAAACTAAGACAAAACCAACATTGAAGACAAAATGAGAAAACTCTAGGAAATTTGCATAACTAAGGGCTATACAGAGGATCGAAAAAAGGAAGAGATCTAGATGACCCAGGAATGGGAAGCTAGATGCCAGCAGGAAGAAACACTTTGGCGACAAAAGTCCCATATCAGATTGCTAAGGGAAGGAGAGCAGAACACCAAGTTTTTTCATAGAACAACCATGGCCAGAAGAGACCACAACAAAACCTGAAAATTAAGGACCAGGATGGGATTGAGCGAGAATTTCATAAGGATATCGAAACTACTCTGGTAAATCACTTCCATGGGATAGCCCAGGAACCCAACAAAGACAGAACGAAGGCCATCCAAAGGTTAACCCATCAAATCCCCCATCTAGTCGCCAAGGAACAAAATAACAACCTAAACACGCCCATTATTGAGGAGGAAATTCACCAAGTGACCCAAGAAATGCCCAATGGAAAAGCCCCAGGTCCAAATGGCTTCACAATGGAGTTTTTCAAATCCTGCTAGGGAGTTGTTAAACTCGACGTTTATAGGGTAGTGGAAGACTCTAGAATATCAACCTCCATTCTCAAAGCGCTAAATGCTACAATGATTACCCTAATCCCCAAAGAAAATGAAGCCAAAACCCATGACCGTTACATACCTATAGCGCTATGCAATGTGGTTTACAAGATAATCTCCAAATTCATAGAAAATAGATTGAAACCCCTCCTACCCACAATGATCTCACAAGAGCAGGCAGGCTTCATGGAAGGAAGACAAATAATGGACAATATCATCCATGCCCACAAGCTTATCCACACCCTGAAATTTCAAAAGAGAGGGGGAATGATAATACAATTGGACCTAGCAAAAGCTTATGACAAAATTAGTTGGCACTATATGGTCAAGACTCTGGAAGCCTTTGGTTTCACCTAGCACTGGATCAGTTGGACAATCATCCTAGTGTCCACAACAAGTTACTCGCTCCTAATAAATGGAGCCCTAGCCAAACATTTCTACCCCACGAGAGGCATCAGACAAGGAGACTTGTTGTCCCCCTTCCTGTTCATTCTGATGATGGAAGGTCTCAGTCAAAGCATAAAAAGCGCAACAACAGCAGGAGAAATAACAGGCATCAAACCTTTTGAAAACTTCCCTACTTCCACACACCAGCAGTTCGTGGATGACACCTTACTTCATGGCATACCCACAGTCAAGGAAGAAAATTCCTACAAAAGAATCCTAGAAGATTTTGGGCAAGCCTCGGGTGCAGAGATCAACCACTCCAAATCAGTGATCTTCTTCTTCAACACCAACCCCACAATCCAAAGAAATATGGCCAATATTTTGGGCTTTGAACGCAAATCACTCCCAAGAAAGTACTTAGGTATTCCCCTAACAGACAGAGCTTACAAAATGTCAACTTGGGAAGGAATAATCAACAAGCTACAGGAGCGGGTAAAAAACTAGACGTACAGATCCCTCAACCTAGCGGGAAGACTTATTCTGACCAAGCTTGTTCTGCAAGCAATTCCAACCTTTATGATGTCCGTTTTCCCAACCCCCAAGGGGATACTACAAAAAATAAGAACCATCCAAAGGGACTTCCTATGGAGAGGAGCAGAAAAAAATAAAAAATGGGCCCTTGTGGCTTGGGAGAAGGTTTGTAAACCAAAAAGAAAAGGAGGCATGGGGCTACAAGACCCGCAAGTAACCAATGACGCCTACAGGGCAAAACTCTGGTGGTGTTGGGTTAAAGAAAATACTACACCGTAGGTAAACCTATGGAAGGAAAAGTATGCCCCGAACATAAAAGAATGGGAAAAAATCTGCTTCAGAGGCACCAGGGAGGGTTCAGCCATATGGAACCTAGCTTGGTGCAACAAAGCTTGGATCCAGACACACATCTTTTGGGAAGTAAGGAATGGCAGAATAGCCAGATTTTGGGAGGACGCCTAGCAACAGGAACCTAGAATGGAAAATCCGGACAGGGAGGAACTCCAACAGGAGATGATCGTGCAAGATAAAACCAGAGTCTACCATTACTGGAAACAAGAAATGGATCACAACAAATGGAGAATCTGGGACACTCTCAGTCCACAAAATAGAGACCAAACCGCAACAAGCGTAAAAGAGGTGGAGGAGGAATTGGGGAGATGAAAAATTGCAGTCTCGGAAGGAAATGACCAACTGAGATGGGGACAAAAAGACGACGAGGAATTCAACCTAAAATAAGTCTGGCATTATATCATGGACCAGGACCAAGAAGACCCAGCGCAACAATGGGATAAGCTTTGGAACAACCCCCAATGGCCAAAAAAAAAAAATTCAAATGGTTAATACTCCACAACCGAATTCTAACTTGCGAAAACCTAAGGAAAAGAGGATTCATAGGCCCATCCAGATGTCACCTCTGTCAAGATAAGGAATAAACAACGAACCATCTCCTCGAAGAATGCATCTACATAGTAGAGATCTGGGACTGGGCGGAAGGTATCTTTCGACAATCCAATAGGATCTGAGGTAACATCTCCGCAACTATCAATATATGGAAAGAGAACTATAGCGAAAATGAAGAGGTGAATCTCTGTTGGACCCTCATTATGGGGATGATCATATGGGCAATATGGAAAGAAAGGAACCGGTGCATCTTCAAGAATGAAATTCGGCTGAAAGGGAAACTCAAGGAAACAATAATCTCCATGATAAGACAAACGATGCAGAGCTGCAACTTCCAGACAGGAAGAGCGCAACTCAAAGACCAGGACTCCCAAATCCTAGACGCTTTCCACCTGAAAGACGGACGCAACCACAGTCAAGTAAGACGGCTACCGCAACTCCAAGTAGATGAGCACAACTGGAAACCCCCTCCAGCAAGATCCCTAAATTTGAATTTTGATGGGGCGTCAAAAGGAAACCCAGGAAGGACAAGAATGGGAGGATTAATCAGGGACAGTGAGGGAAACATAATCTGGTTGTACGCTGGGAGTCTGGGAAACTCAACCAACAACACCATGGAATTCGGAGCCCTGGAAACCGGCCTCGAGATTCTAAGCCATGAAAGGATGACAAACGCCATAGTGGAAGGTGATTCCACATTGGTTATCAACATAGTAAAGAGACTCCAAAATGGCACTAGAGTGGGCAAAATTCATAGGCACTGGCACTTGGCACATTCCCTGCAAAAAATTCAGGAGCACTTGCAGATGGGGACCACAGTGGAGTTGCGTTGGGTACGTAGGTCAACAAATGGACTGGTGGACAGAATCGCTAATGAGGGGGTCAGCAAGGAAGGATCAGAACTCGACACTATCTGGAGTAACATCCTAAATGATCAATTCAGAACAGACTGCATCCAACTAGCAGCAAAAGACCGTGATGACAGTTGAAGTACGGACGAACACATAGAGGAAGGAGGCGCAAGGATAACTGAAGGGCATGTAGAAACCAGAAAGAATCCGATATCCCATCACTCAAACACGATTTACAATGCAGACTCAGACCACACAGCAAACAGAGGTACGACACCAAGGTCTTGTCAATAGGAAGAAGTACAGGGGTTGTTCGTGGGAAAACAGAGAAGGTAATCAGCAGGCGACAAAGGACGAAGGGAAAAAGGAGTTACCATGGTCAAGTATGGGTACATATCACCCAAGTACAGATACGAGGAGTGGTACTATTGTTCGTACAAAGTGCAGAGAAAAGGATTGGCACGGGGGTAACGGTAGGGCCCCCAAGAGCACACATAACGAGACAGAGAAAAAGGACCAGAAAGTACACCTTTATGGGTGGCCCATGATTGCTAGGATGAGCCCACAGCTGGGGAAATCCCATAAGAGAAGAAGCACCAAGAATAGCCACAGACAGGAGAGCAGCAATTACAGAGGCCATCATAAAAACAAGGGAGGGGCGAATAGGAACAGGAGAAGAACCCAAGGAAAAAACCACCACAAACAAGTTGAGATGGTACGAATGAAGAAAACCCATAGTAAGAGAGGCCCCCAGGGGAAATAACCTCTGACAAGATCCAGGAGGATTACAAGGATGGAGCAAGAGGCCAGAGAATCCAAGGGTACCTTTCATACGGACGTCGAACCAAAGGGAAAAGCGATCATCACCTGGTGGGAGAAATAAATCAACACCAAACGCAAGGGAAAAGCTTGGAAGGAATTGATTCAGGAAGAAGACTGGATAAGGGACCCAGGGGCCACACAGCCCAGAATAACCCTCCACCACAAAACGATGGAGGAGGCCTGGAGAAGAAATATGTTAATAGGAAAGGTGAGCTCTGAACGGAAAGAGGTCAGCCGGAAGGATAACAGGGACCACAAACATTTGCTCACAGAAATCCTGAGTCGCCTCAGCAACCTGGAGGCCAGTGCAAAACGACTAGCTGAGGACCAGAGGAACCAAACGGAGAAAATGGAACGAATGGTAGGCCAATTCCACCTATACCTACGCTATGTCCACCACATGGACATCACGCCAGCAGACCAAAGAGGAACACCAGCATGTATCAGAAAGACGTGTACGGTGATCTAGAGGAAGTGAATGAGGAAAGAAAGGATGGAAGCGAAAAACATCTCATCATCCTGGACTAGCGTCGGTTCATCCATTGGTCAAGTCGTGTTGCTCAACGTAGGCACAACCTCCTTTTATGATTGTGTCTTTTATGTATATTCTTTTGTTTATCTTTTCAAACTGGATATCGGAGGATTGGGTCAATTTCCTGTGGTGGCGGCCCAGCCTTACCCCCTGCTATCTTAGAAAGCGCAACTCTAGAATCCTTGATCTGGTTTTGTTTTTGGCAGATCAAGGGATTCCCCTTCTTTTTGTATCATAACCTCTTTCAGTAATACAAGAAATGAGACTCACTTACAAAAAATAATAATAAGAAGAATAATAAGAATAACAACTTATTAATATTTTTAAAACTAATGGGTTATTGACATGTCAAATTGAATATGAATATTTTGATTATATTTTCTATGTAATATATAGACTAATTTTAGGAAGTTATAAGTCCACTTTATTGCAGCTTTAAGATATGTGTAAATCTTTCCGCTTTTGCATGTTTGCATGTTTGCCGCTTTTGCATGTTTGCTCACTTTCACTTTTGCATGTTTGCAGCTTTAAGATATGTGTAAATCTTTCCGCTTGGCTCGCTTTCACGTTTGCAGCTTTAAGATCTGTGTAAATCTTTCCGCTGGGCTCGCTTTCACGTTTGCATTTAAACTCGATCAGAATCTGTGTAAAGCTTGAAGTGCTCTCATGGAGGTTCTTCCTAACGATCTCGTTCGAGAGTGCTTGTTGAGAGTGCCCTACAAATGGCACAATAACCTGAAAGCTGTGTGTAGAAGCTGGGAGGCTATGGTGAGAAGCCCTAAGTTCTATGCGGACAGAAAGATATCTGGGAAGACTGAGCAGCTTCTATGCTTGATTCATAGAGATCCTGTGAAGGGCACCTGGGAAAGGAAAGACTTTGTAATAACGATATATGACCCTGTGAAGGGCACCTGTCAAAGGCTACCTCCCATCAATGATCTCCACTTTCCTGAAATGCCACAATTTTGCGAGTGCGTTGCTGTGAACCGGAAGCTGGTTCTCATGGGCGGATTCAACCCGTACCGCAATAGACGGATGAAGAGTGTATACATTTATGACTTTGAATCTGCCAGATGGAGCCGAGGAGCTGACATGTCTACAACTCGATCCTCGTTTTCCTGCTCTGTCGATTCTTCCACCGGACTTGTCTACGTCGTTGGCGGGATCAATGATGATTTGCACCCTCTCGCCGCTGCAGAAGTTTATAACGTGGAGGAAGACAAGTGGGAAATTCTGCCTCCTATGATCCAACCGCACGGCCGGACATGCTACGGTGTTTTCATGGAAGGTAAATTCATGGTGTTAAGCGAAGGCAATTTAGACAGAATTGCAGAAGTTTTCGACCCGAGTGCGGGGACGTGGAGAAGGTGGGAAGATATGGGTTTCAGGGGATATCTATGGGCAAAGTGTGCGGTTTCTTCTTCCGGGGAGTTGTACGTTGTCACTAATCGACAGGTGATGAAGTATGATGGTGAGAAAAACGTTTGGACTGCTGTGGCTTCTGTTTCGCAACCTCTCTTAATTACGTGTGCTACACAGTGGGGCGACTGGATTTTTGTAAGCGGATTTAAGTCTTATCTGTTTAGCCCGTCAACGGGACAGTGGATTGAAGTGAGCGAATGCTGTGTGGGCGTGGTATCTGCAGCAGCAACCGTGGAGATTTAAATACGATCAGTGAGATAAAGCAGAAGTGTTTGTTTTTGGAGTTATTTTGTTTTTTTGGAATTATTTGTTGGGTAATTTGGAATTATTTTGTTCCATGGAGTTATTTGTTTGTTTCTTGGAGTGTAATTTGGAGATGCACTTATTTTAGTCATGATTTTCGGAATGCAAAGTTTGATTTTTCTTATGTTTTTTTAATCCTTTTTTCATGGTTTTGTTGTGGAATTGGTATTTGCAGAATTATGTTTCATACATTCTTCTTGACAATATAGTTATTGAGATTATTGTTAGCAAGCAGCAAGTGTTTGTTTTTGGAGTTATTTTGTTTTTTGGAATTATTTGTGGGGTAATTTGGAATTATTTTGTTCCCTGGAGTTATTTGGAAATATTTGTTTGTTTCTTGGAGTGTGATTTGGAGATGTACTTATTTTAGTCATGATTGTCAGAATGCAAAGTTTGATTTTTCCTATGTTTTTTTTTATCCTTTTTTCATGGTTTTGTTGTGGAATTGATATTTGCAGAATTATGTTTCCTACATTTTTCTGACAATGTAGTTATTGAGATTATTGTTATCCAAAAACTAAAAGTTTTTTCTGAAATTTTGTAATCAAAGAAGTTGCAACAACAACTAAATATCAACTAATTTTATGTGATTCTTTGTGGTTATAGTTGTTATAACCAATGCATTCTTTTTAGATCACTAGTTTAATCTGGTTTTTTTAGGATGATTATTAAGCAATTTCATTTTTTGATAACACTGATTTAATTCTTATAATTTATGACAAAGAAGAATTTTAAAATGATTTTCTGAACATTTTATTGATGTTTAACATTCAATATAGGCACAACCATTTAACCAAAGGACAACATTAAATTATTATAAGAAGCATTTCCAAAAAAAACACAAAGATTATGTTGATGTTTAAAATGCTCTTGTCATATTGTAAGTGTGGCTAGGAAGTTCCCATTTGAAAACCACCTTAACCAGAGTGGCTTGCATGTAAATTTACATCATCAGAATGATTGTGAAGATTGCTATGAGATTGCTATCAGAACATTGCTATGAGATTGCATGAGTAAGGGGATAACTTTGATTAACCCAAGCAGCACAAATACGAAGGTCGTTGATTGGATTTAGGGCTATGTTTTGGCACCTTCTAGTAAATTGTAATCTGAAAAATCCAAACACGATTAATCCTGTCCATCAACTATACGTAAGAAATCTCTTTAAAGTATAAAGCTTGGAATTTGTAGCAAATGATGTAGTGGGGCTCCTTGAAGATTCCAGTTGTAAAGTGAGGCTTGCAAATTATCTCACTTCTAGTCATTAGAATATTTTTTATATGTACTGCTTGGCATGCGATATTGGTCGGTTTGTTCTTCGAGAATGCTGAAATGCAGGTTAATATATATTCAAGAATGTGAACTAGACCAAGTTCATGTCAGCAAAATATACAATTTCACTATACATGCTCAGCAAAAACGTTTAAATGATAGGATCTTGAGGAGGAATTCAATACTGATGAACTTGAGGATGAAATTGGCAGCTGAGTGAAAGTCACCACATTTGTGAAGGTTTTTGACAATCCAGATAGGTGTTCTAGGGGATGAGTAAAGAAGCCAAAATACAATGGTTAGCTTCTCACTATGGTCGCAAAGAATGTATTCCTTCTGCTCCTCCTAAACATTTGCAGAATAAAGTTTGTAAGCAGAACATACTCAGCATCTTTCATTTGCACATGCATTTCTCCCAAAATAAATATTTTTTCTTTAAATTTGGGTTTTATCTCTTGCTCCTGAGGAAACATCGGCATTTTCATCGACGATCCAGCTGCAGCCTTGGATTTTTTCACCCAATTGGATTTCATAGCTTTTTGCACCTTTTCTACATCATCCCACCTACCCACTATTGTATATATATTTGACAGAAGCACATCATGAGCAGCAATTTTGTTGTTTGAACCTAAAAAATGGTCTGCAATACATTCTCCTAGCATTATGTTATGATTTCTACAGGCAATGAGAAAATATACCCAGGTAATAGCATTGCATTTTATTGGCATTTTGTTGATTTAGTTTTGGGCCTCATCCAACCACCAAGCATGACCAAGAGGGCCAACCTTGCAGAAATAGTGTTATTTCTCAAATGTGATGTGAAAATGTTGTCATGACACCAAATTCGTTTAAGCCCTCATCCACAAGGCCTGGATGGCAGAATGTGGACAAAACACCAACAAATATGACATTACTGGGCCACACACCAGGTTTTTGCTTATGTTCAAAGAGTTGTAGAGCCTCTTTTCCATGCCCGTGCATTGAATATCATAAAATCATTGCAGTAAAAGGAACTGCCATTTTGTTTCGTGATTTTGTCAAACACATTGTGTGCATCCTTTATGCTCCCACGTTTGACACACGTGTCTACAAGGCTACAGCCCATAAAGACATCATAACAAAATTCACTTCTAATTATGTTTTCATGTATTTCCTTGTCGTGTTCCATAGCTACTAAGTTTGCAAATAATGGGAGCACAAGGTAGCAAAGGTGATTCAATTTGGCTTATCAGCCCATTCACATTTTTTCAAAAACTTCAAATCGGGGTTAATAATTTTCCTTAAAATACTTAACCTCCCTTGTCTTTCCCCTCTTATGGAGTCATAACCTCCATTATTTTGTCCTTCTCTTATGATGTTAATGATGTACTTTTTATTAAAATTTAATGTTTGGTTACAAATCACATTTTCCTACTTATAGCCATTCATTATGTACATACAAAACACTTAAGTGGAGATCAAAATTGGGATATATTCCCTCCCCCTATATTTTGCACCATCCTTGGTGCACATCATCATTATATACA
>SNQJ01S0042083.1:35497-86729 GCA_010110895.2 Picea sitchensis
AGTTCTTAGATAGAAAGGCCAACACATGGAAAAGAAAAGATAGTGAAAAATGTGGTCAAGCACTTTCAACTCAAAAACAAAAGGCCTCTAGGAATATAAACAGTGGATGTTCCAAGCACGTGACTGGAGACAAGGATAAGCTACTATCCATAAGTAAAAGAAAAACAGGAAATGTGATCCTTGAAAATGATGAACCAGGCAAAATCAAGGATAGAGAGATGATGAGTTTGAGTAATGACAAAGGAGATGCCCAATACGTTCTGCTTGTGGATGATCTGAAACATAATTTGCTCAGTACAAGTCAAAAATGTGACAGAGGTAGTGAAGAGGTGTTCACATCCAAAGAATGTAAGGTGAACGTAAACTCAAGACAAGTGGTGAATAAAGGCATAAGGAAAACTAATGATGTTGAAATTGAATCCTCCCCTGCAAGTAAAGAAGAAGATTCAGATACAATAAAAGCATGTTCAGTTAGCATTTGCCCCATGGATGAAGTAGGAGAAGAACCATGTCATAAGATGGAAGCAAAAGTATTGAAGGTTGAGAAGGAAGACACCCAAAGCAAGTCCTTAAACAACTCCATGAACCTGGATAAGATCTTGGATAGTCAGAGATCACCAAATGACAAATATGGTATTGGATATAACAAAGAAAAAATCAGTACTCCTAAGAAACCTGGAAGAGGTCCTTCATTTGTGAGAAAGAAAAGCATGTATGAGAGTGGGTGTAGCAGTTTTCTCTTGTGATTGAATATGGACATAAAACCTTGGATTGTATACATCAAGGAAGTAATATGAAATTGTAGCATTAGAAATCGATGAGAATCAATGGGGAGATCCAAGGGTTGTTTGAATAGTAACAAACAACAATTACGCAGAGTGTCAGTGGGATAGAAGCCTATTCAACAACAACATTTTGTTTTACAAAATGATATACATGACATTCTGTAGAGATAACAAGAGGAAATATCTTGTCAAGGAAAGTTAACCTTTAGGAACAAAAGGGGAAAGGAGTTACCAACAGAGAGATAACAGTGACATGGGGAGTCATCCACTCATGAGAAGAAAAGGATGATGAAGGAGTCTGAGTAAGAGAGGTGAGCATTTTTGAGTATTCTACAGAGGATACAATGGAATATGAAGATGAACAGGTCCAAGAATCAGAAAAAGAAGACTCTGGTTTGGATACAAACATCTGCAGGCCTCGAATAAGAGATTCCATCCCGTCAGGGGGAGTTTGTGTTGGCTTAATATCTGATACCTCCTAAAATTGCTGCCACAGCTCAAGGGGAGCATGTTCTCTTTGACATTGATGTCAAAGGGGGAGAAAAGAATCCGGGTGCCTTTGTTTCCATTAATGCCAAAGGGGGAGATTGTTGGCAAATGTTTAATAGGCATCATATGCTTGTCATTGATGGAAAGTACAAAAGTGAAGATGGCATGAGTACAAGAAGAAGTATTAGAAGTATTTTAAGAAGACGCTGCAGAGAAAGCTCGATAAGTTCAGAAGAGATAGTGCAGAGGATTGTTGGCATGTTTAATAGGAAAAGTGAGCTTGTCATTGATGGCAGGATCAGAGTGTGCATTGATGGCAAGAACAACGATGGAAAAGATCAACATGATCAACAACATAGTGATAATGGAAGAGGAGGAGAAACAATGAATGTTGGATCTTATTCATAATCCCCGATGACCGTCAGCTATGAATTCAGAGAGGAGTAGCATGCAGTAGACGAGAATAGATCTCGGGCATTCGATCTAAGCACGGGGTATATCCATTGTTGGATCAGGGAGGACCTGCATGTTCATTACACAACGAAGTGGCGAAATCGTGAAGCGGCGAAATCGCAAAGGTGGACAAAATCGCGAAGTGACGAAATCGCAAAGTGGAAAAATCGCAAGAAGATCTGGGCCGTAGGATCTGGGGTATCTACGAAGGCTCAATAACCATTAGATATGGTGAAGCTACAAGGTGGATAAGTCCAAGAGTCATCCAACTCTCCAAAGCTGTGAAGGAATCCTAACTGTCCATCGGGGACAGTCGTGGACCATTGATCAAGAGGACGCGTGGCGAAAGATCAGAGCACCACAAAGACTCCATCTCAGAGCTTCACCTATCGCAACTTGGAGTGATGAGAATCTCCATCTAAGGATCAGCGAGATGCAAGATAATGAAAATATCAGGACCGTCAGATCACCAAGAACGAGGACTGTTGATCTGAGATCCATCTCGAAGCTTCGCCTATCGCGACTTGGAGTGACGAGAGCCTCCATCTAAGGAACAACGAGATGCGAGATCGAAAAAATATCTGGACTGTTGATTCATCGAGATTGTGGATCATCGATCAGGGTTAATGAAGACCATAAGTTCACAATGCCTTATAGCGTAGCCTGTGGTCACCGTGCATGGTCACGTGGAGGAAGGACCTAGTGCAGATAAGCTCCACCTCGAAATTTCGGGGATCACGTCTAGGAGTGTCAAAACGCGAGATCATACGAATGCCGAAATACTGAAAAGGTGAAATATCGCCATAACAGGTGGTCACCGCCTGTGGTCACATAGAGGAGGGAGCTAGAGAATCCAAGCTCCTTTTCGGAGCTCACGACATGAAGAGTCAAGATGCCTCATCGCAGAATCTCCGAATTGCGAGAGTGCGAAACGCATAAATCACAGCTAATCCAACGGTGCAGATGAAACTGAAGGAGATCGGAGGGCTATTGTTGCACGTCACAGTGTAACTACCAGGAACCACTGATGGTTTCTGCCAGAGGACTCGAAGACACTTTGGGGTGATTGGTAGAGGAGATGAAGAGTCTCTGGGAATCTTCAAGAGGGATGAAGATGCTCGTGGAAGTGATTGACAACTGGATGAGAATTGAAGCTTGTAATTGGAACAGAGAAGGTGAGATCGACTATCACAGAGAAGACAAAAACTCTCAACTTCCAGAGAGGCTGAGGAATCTCAACATAAAATATAGTGATGTTGAATGAGTGGAAAAATGGCCAAAGAAGCTGAAGAGTCACGATGATGATCAGACAGAGCACTCGAGTTGTGGAGGATATCGGTGTGGTGTGAGTATGCAGAGGTAATGCACACATTGCATGCACAAGGTGCACAAAAGCTATAAATACATAGTATAGAGAAGAGACGGGGTTGCTGTTGCTGTGGTTGCTGTTGTTGAAGGTGATTCATGCTATAGAGAAGACAAGCTTGCTGTTTTTCGCTGTGGTTGGGTTGCTGTTTCGAAGGTGCTACATGCGTGGAGAAGGAGGAGAGTGCAACAAAATGAATTGAACAGAAGAGGAACTGTAGAGTGAATGGAGATGGCATATAGAGCATAAAAAAGTAGAAGAATAGATAACACAAGCTATATGCAGGAAGGCAGTGAGGCAGACAGAGCAAACGAAATGCAGCAGAACAATGATAAGTCTGGTAAGCCACTGCTGGAACATTATATCACTGTAATAAGTTTCAGTAGCAAAGATTTATATTTCAGGGTGGAAGGAGGTGCTAGGGAGGACTGTTGTCCCCAGGTTCAAGTGGGTGCTTGAACATAGGAGTTGTAGCTTCCATCTGGTTGCAGCCAGAGAAACCAGGGTGGCAGGTAAGGGTGCAAGGGAGAACTCTTTGTTCTCTGTTATACAGGTTGGTTCTTGTATGATTGGAAGTTGGCGCTGGAAACACTCAGGGAGTTGGTGCTTCCTTCTAATTGGTGCTAGAGAAACCAGGGAGTTGGTGCTTCCTTCTAGTGGGTGCTAGAGAAAACAGAGAGTTGGTGCTCACAACAAGTAGCAACTTGCAAAATTGAGGTTGTAGCCTCATTTTGAGTTGGTTCTCATATGTATGATAATGTAAAGAATGTAATTATTACTTATCATATAAAGAAAAAGAGTTTTTTTACCCTGTATGGGTTTCCTCGGGAAATATCTGTCTCTGTGTTTCTCATATATGTGATTAATGCTGAATGTGCCATTGTTTATTTCCCTGCATTATTGTGATCATCATTCAATGTTTCTGCAAAGAGTTTAAAAGAAGCATAATTGTTTAAGCACGGTAACAACTGATTCACCCCCCCCTCTCAGTTGTCCAACAAACTACTCTACGTTTTTGTCGAAGATACTCAAAATCTTCCCTTGGAAGCGATTTTGTAAAAATATCTACAATCTGCTCTTTTGTCCCAACATACTCAACTCTGATTTTATTCTCTACAACTTGTTCCCGTAGAAAGTGAAACTTGATCGGAATGTGCTTCATCTTAGAGTGCATAACTGGATTCTTTGAGATACTGATGGCGCTTGTGTTATCACAAAATATCGAAATGGGCTCATCATATTCAACTTGTATATCCTTCAATGTTTGTTTCATTCATAGAACCTATGTACAACAAGTTGTTGATACAATATACTCTTCTTTTGTTGTAGACATGAATACTAATGATTGCTTCTTTCTTAGCCAAGATACCAAACACTCACCCAAGTAGAAATTTTCTCTACTGGTACTCCTTCGATCATCAATGCAACCTGCCCAATCTACATATGTGTAGGAAACAAGTGATAGATCCTTCCTTTTTGGATACCATAATACAAACTCTTTTGTACCCTTGATATATCTAAATATCCTCTTCACTGCTAGGACATGTGATTCATTTGGTGTCGCTTGAAATTGTGCCAAATGCATCACATCTGGTATGGAATCTGTTACATAAATTAAGTTTCCAATCATTGACTTGTACTGCCTCTGATTTGTATCCTTTGAATCATCATCTTTACTTAACTTGCAACTGGTTTGCATAGGAGTACCGATTGGTTTGCAATCTTCCATTCCAAACCTATTTAGCATTTCTCTAATATACTCGGTCTGAGAGATACAAATTCCTTGGTTGATTTGACATATATGAAGACCCAAAAGGAAATATAGCTCTCCAATCAATGACATCTCAAACTCATTATGCATATCCTTTGCAAATTTTTGGCTCATCCTGTCATCATCACTTCCAAAGATAATGTCATCAACATAAACTTCAATCAATAGAATACTATAATGATTTACCTTGATGTAGAGGTTGTTGTCGTCATTCCCTTTCCTAAACCACCCTTGTTGCTGTAAGTATTTGTCCAATATGGAATACCATGCTTTGGGGGCTTATTTGAGACCATACAAGGCCTTCTTCAACTTGCAAACATAATTTTCATTCTTTGACAACTGAAATCCTTATGACTGCTCAATGTAGACTTCTTCCTCTAGATCTCCATTCATGAATGTTGATTTCACGTCCATCTAATACAATTTGACATTCTTGGAGAAAGAATAGGCTAAAATCAATCTAATTCCTTCCATTCTGGAAACTGGGGAAAATGTATCTTCAAAATATATACCTTCAACATGAACATATCGTTTTCATACTAGTCTTGCTTTGTTCCTAGTGACTTGTCGATCCTCGTTCAACTTGTTCTTGAAGACCTGATCCATATTTATGAGCAGAACGAAAGGAATAACAAACTGAATAAAATAACATAGAGATATGGAGAACAACAACTTGTATCTAGTGAACAATAACTTCTATTGAATAAATACAATAGGTTGAAATTGTAAAACTTTAAAACTGGAAACAACATTGTCGAATGGTGGTAGATATATCTGAGAATAGATGTGTCTTGATACACACATCCATCTAAGCATAATGATTACAATGAGTCTCCAGAGGCCTTTTTAACATTAATCATGAATCCCAAAATCCTAGACATCCAAAAACCTAACCTGAGGAGATGAAACACCAAAAGTTATGTGGGCTCCGATGGGTAAGTTGGTACCTCAACTTCTCGGGGTCATAACTTTTGCATACAACCTCTGTTTTAGGCATGTGATAGCATGTTGGAAAGGTTTTTTCGATAAATACAGGTTATGCCACAAAACTGTGACTCCATCTAAAATTTGGCTGTGGCACGCCAAAAAACATTGTTTAGGGCCCCAAAACGGCCTTGTAAGTGTAGAAAAATGTGATGACATGAAAAATTCAAAAGCCAGTTGGATTAGATGGGTGACCACCAATATCCACCTGGAAATTGTGTAGGGCTTCAGACAACCCCGAAAGTGTAGAACCCACAATTAAAAAGGATTACAGAAGAACGTGCTGAAACTAAAAATTGTCAAGAGGAGCCAGTTGGAATAGGTGGGTGGCCACCAATATCCACTTGGATCATTCCTCCCCCCTTAGGAAGTAATGGTATCCATTGCGTTGAGTTCCCCGATTAGGTGAGGAAACTTCTACTTAATTTGTCTAGGGTGAGCCACTTGCCTTGGTGTAGGAGGTGCCCTTCCTTGACAACCCGATAAAGTTGGATCCTCTATTGGCGAGTTCCCTTGACTTGTGTGTCCACTATATGATCAATGGATGCCTGTTCCATGAAGTCAGGGTTGAGTTCTGTTGGTGTCAACAGTTCTAAGATCTTTGAGGTGTTCAATAATGGTGAAAAATATAGATGAAGGAGGTCCACATTGAACACTGGGTGCAAGCCAATGAAGGGTGGAGTGTTGAGCTTAAAATAATTGCTACCCACAACCTTGGTGATAGTGTAAGGCCCATAGCGAAGTGGGTGGAGATTTTGATGGGGACCTGTAAGGCACTCTTTCTACAAATGTAACCAGAACTTATCTCCCACCTAAAATTGGTGCGGTACCCGATGTTGATCATGGCACTGCTTGTATTTAGCATTGGCTTTCTGCAAAACCTCATGGACCTATTGGCGGATGTACTGAATCTGATCAATGAATTTGGTGGCTTTGTCGGCCTCAGACTGAACATGAAAAAATTCTTCTTGTGTGGTTGCAAGAGATCGTGAAACATTAATGGGACCCAAGGGTTGGAATCCTATCCCTACTTGAAATGGGATATGGTCGGTGGAGCTATGGAGATCCCTTTTGTAGCTATGTTGAACATAGGGAAGACTCTCATACCATGTATGCAGATGCTTAGGGTTGTACATGCATAGGATGTGCATAATCATTTGATTGATGACCTCTATCTGGCGATCAGTTGGGGGTGGAAATAAATGGATTTAGTGAGCTTGGTGTGCAACAATGACCAAATACTCGACCAAAATATGCTAAGGAACCTATTGTCTCGATCTGAGGTGATGATTTGTGGTATCCCAAAAAGGACCCACACCCATTCGAACAAGAGATTGACTGTATCTACCACTGTGATGTTCTTTTTGTAGGCTGTGATAATGGCCATCTTCAAAAATCGATCAAACACCACAAATACATAATCATTTCCATGTTTGGTGGACAAAATTCCAGACATGTAATCCATCGAGATGGATTCCCAAGGCCTCTCGGGATTAGGAAGACAGGTGTATAAGCCTTGCTTCTTGATGGCTTGCTTGGTAATGGCACAAGCAGTGCAAGATTTGATATACTTGTTGATGTCTTGTTGAATTTTTGGCCAATAAAAATATTTTTGTAGAACAACCACATTTTTCTCCATGCCAAAATGTCCTTCCATTCGACTGCAGTGAGCCTCCCAAATCAACTTTGCATGCTCTCTTGTGGGAACATAGAGGTGGCACACATGTCATAACAGTGCATCTTGAATGTGAAAATCAATGACATTCGCTCCTATACCGAAGAGATGATAGATGGTGGCAAAGTTAGGGTCATGTTGATAAAGTTGGGGCCACTCAGATGCCTCATGCCCCCAGGAATGGAGCATTGTGGTGAGTGAAACTAAGAGGGAAACTGAGGCAGTCAACGACATGATTTGTGATCCTTGTTTAATACTTGATGTTGATATGGAACTGATGTAGGTATGTGGACCATTTTTTATGACAGTCGTTCTGCAACTTACCCTGTGTCTTTATGAACTCTAAAGGGTTGTGATCAATGTGGATGATTGTCTCCTTTCAAAAAATGTAATGTTTCCACTGACGACAGGCTTGCATAATGGAATGAATTTCTTTGTCATAGGTGGGGTATTTATGGACAATATATGAGAGTGTCTCACTATGGTATGATATTGGATGACCATGCTAAGTGAGAACTGCGTCGACAACATAGTTAGAGGCATCCGTCTCAATCTCAAACAGTTGTTGAAGATAAGGTAAGAAGAGTACTGGAGCTGAGCACAAGAGATGCTTCAGATCATTAAATGCTCGTTGTTGTGCCTTCCCCCATGCAATATTTTCCTTGCCACCGCCCTTGGTTACTTGGTTGGGGGCCCATGCAATATGGGAGAATCCCAACACGAACCTCTGGTAGAAGTTGGCAAGTCCCAAGAAGGCTCGAAATATCGGTTAGTGTGGTCGGGGATGGAAAGTCACAAATGACTTGGATCTTAACTGGATCCACATGTACCCCATGCTCATCAACAATGTATCCAAAGTATTGGACCTTGTTCATGCCAAAGGAGCATTTTTCCAAGTTGGCATATAACTTGTGTTGTCGCAGAGTGCCCAAAACCCGCTGAATATGTTGCATGTGCTCCTCCCAAGTTTTGTATAAAATGAGGCTGTCATCCATATATACCACCACAAAAGAGTTGGTGAAGGGTCTTAATACATCATCCATCTATCTCATGAAATTTGTTGTTGCATTTGTTAAGCCAAAGGGCATGACCATCCATTCGAAGAGGCCTTCTTTAGATTTGAAAGTTTTCTTCCACACATCAGTTGGTTTGATGGGATCCTGGTGGTAGCCAGACTTTACGTCAATCTTGTTGAATAAATTTCCCCCCTTGAGTTGGTCAAGAAGGTCATCAATTCAGGGAATTAGGTACTAGTTCCTGACTGTGATTTTGTTTAGTGCTCTGTAATCAATACCGAGTTGCCATGTCCCATCTTTCTTCTACACCAGCATAATCAAGCTTCCATAAGGGGAGGAGGTGGGTCAGATGTGCCCCTTTTGAAGCAACTCTTGGATATGGTGCTTGATTTCGTCATTTTCCATCAACGAGCGACGATAGACTGGTCCATTAGGTAGCGAGGCGTTGAGGGTTAGATCAATTGGATGCTTGACTTGGTAGTGTGTCGATACCTCAGTGGGTGAGGAGAAAATGTCTTTGTACTCTTCTATGATCCCATCCACTTGATTTTTCTACAAAGAGAGGCTCTATGTAGAGGTCATAGATGTGGCAATGAACTTCTTCTTATTGTGAGCACAGATCACAAAGAAGACAAAATTCATGGTCTGTGAAATGACCTCACTGCATTGCTTAGTAGAGATTAAAGAAATAACAATAGGTGGTGCTACCTCTGGTATCCTATAAAATTGTCTACCCAAATTAATAATAACACTGCGGGGTCTAGAATCATACACAACATGCCGCTTCCACAAATATGGCTCGCCTAAAAGAACATCACAAAATTCAAGATGAACAATATCACACAATACCTCGTATTTGAAGGGCTTGATGTTGTAGGGAAGATGACACTGTTGGCTGATGCGGAGATCTCATCATTGGCAAAGCTAGCCGATGGTGTAGGGTTGTAGGTATATTGTTATCAATAGGTCCAGCTGCTTGATGACCTATGCCGAGATCAGGTTCTTTTGACTGCTGCTATTGACAATGAAATGCAACAGAGTTCCCTTTACCCACAATTGTGAGTGAAAGAGGCATTCCCCTTCCTTTGGTTCTTCTGGTTTTCTTGGTTGGACTTTGGTGGTAGGAAAACTGGCACTGGGTTCAACATCAATGATCCACTTCCCACTTTCTGGATTTTATTCGGAGTTAGAATCTTCCTCTGACTCGAAAGATTTCAAGTTGGCCACGAGTGACTTCTTGGAGTGACATTCTTTGGTGTTGTGCTAAGGGATTTTATGGTATTCACACCATTTTTCTCGTGTCTTTATTCATCTTCTCATTACCCTTCTTGGGTTGTGGCTTGGACTTGTTGTCCTGAGAGTGGAAATATTTTCTCTATCCCTTGTTTTGTGGGTTGGGGCTGCCTTTTCCCTACTTCGGCTGTGAGGAGTTTTCAGATCCAAACTATCACCTCTTCTACTTACTTTTTTGCTCGATCTTGAAAACATATCTATAAGCCACATCTAATGATGCAATGTCCATAAAATCCATTTTTGTTTGAATGTATATATGTAGACATTTGTGGTATTTGAGCACCAGATGTCATTCAGAGTCTTTGATACCCAATTTGGTGCGCATGGTAATGAAAATATTGGTGAAATATGGTACTGTCTAGTCCCTTTCCTGATGTAGAGTGGTCCATCTTGTGTACTAGTCCTCGTAGCTTCCAACAAGGTAGTATTGTTTTTTAATGGCATCCCTGAAGGAATCCCATGTGGGGGAGACTACAAATATTGAATATTCCTCTATGGCCCTTTGCTCAGAGTAAGTATCCCACCATTCCTTAACATGGGGGATGACCTTGAGGAGTGTAAAAGTAATCTTTTCCCTATCTAAAAAATTGTGGACCGAAAAATACCTTTCGAGTAGATTCAACCATTTATATACAAGATCCGCATCTATCAGTCCTTCAAATAATGGAATATCAAAATTTACTTGTACCTTGAAGGGAGTTGCATGGCCGCTTGATGAAGATGCATCTCATGTGGGCAGTCGCCGAAGGATCTGTGCAAAGTTGTTCATCATTTCATTCCTTTTATGCATAAAGGATTCCTCGAGCAAAATTTTAAAAGGATATTGGCTCTACAATTCACAACTTTATGTTCAAAGTTATTACATGAATAACATAATCCAAGAAATATGGTTTGATACCTGGGAGTGGAAGATATTCTAAATGGCGTTGCTCTTCTGAATCCTTCTTCTCTTTTAGGTCTTTCTATAGTTGGATACTGTGAAACCGAATTCTAAATCTTCTGGGTGGTGCAGTGTCTCTATGATACTCTTCTTGAGATTTCTTTCCCTTTTTCTTCTCAGAAAAGTCTCTGATATTTCTGCATAACTTCTTTGTCTTGTCTCTTGTTCTATTGTCTTGGATCTCGAGCCTTTCTTTGTCTGGTTGTATCGTAGTCCGGACCTTTCATGGTGTGGTATTTGACTGCTAATAATATCGTCCAGAACTCTAGATTTGTTTTGTTGCATGTATTTATTTTGAAGATATTTTATCAATGTGAAAATCTCCACTTCCAACCCTCCAATGATTATGTCTCTTTCTTATAACTTCTCTCTGAGTGTTTCTTCAATTCTCTTATCTTCTTCTACCTAGATATTTAATTTCTTGATCATCTATTATAGTTCTTCAGAGTTGGAATTTTGACATCCCTCTTTTCTTTTAAGTTCTCCCTGCAGTGACTTGTTTTTCTTCTTTTCTCTTTTTATCACTTCTATGGCACTCAACAATTCTTCTCTGTAATCGACTTCTTCTTCTTCATTGGATTCTTCTACTTCCATGAATAATACCATTTATGTGTCACTGTCACTGAATTCATCTTCATCTTCTTCTGATGAGGAACTGTCTTCCTTGGTGCAAAAGATTTTCTTAATTTTTTTGTTTGTTTGTTTTTCCCCTTTGTATTTGCTTATTTTTAGGGTCATCTTCTCCATTTCTTTTCTTTTTCTTATGGGGAAATTTATTAGCAAAATGATCAACACCATCACAATTAAAAAAAATCAACGAAATCTTACCTTTATATTTGTCAGTTCCCCTAAATTCATCCTTCTGATGAAGTTAGCCACTTCTTCATCACCTTCTGAAACATCATTGTTGCTAGACTCTAACTTTTCCTTTTGCTTGTTCTTTTTATTTGACTTCTTTCATGCCTTGAATGCTGCTTACTTTGTGAATGGATTGTGTTGTTCTGTCCCCATCTCGTAAATTGTGAGTATCCCATGCAACTCATCCATGGTCATTGTAGGCAAGTTCACTCTTTCTTCTAGGGTTGAGATGTTTGAATCAAATCTCATTGGTAGAGATCTTAATGCCTTTTTAAAAACAACCGATTAATTTATCTCGTCTCCCAAGCCTTTGATACTGTTTACTATTTCATCAATTCATAGAAGGTAGGATGCTACATTTTCATCTTAATTCATCCTCAACTATTCGAACTTTGCTTTGAAAATTTGAAGTTTTTCCTCAACTTCCTCATCTCCTTCATAGATGGTATTTAATTTGTTCCATATATCTTTGGCAGATTCACACTGCATGATATTGATATATATTGATTCAAACACACCATTCTGAATAACATTTTTTTCCCATTGAATCATTTTCTTCAAGTTTCTTACCATCTTTGTCTGTCGGGGGAGTGGCTGGTGTTGTGTATCCATCTATCACTGATTTCCAAATATAAAATCCCTATACCTGTATATATGTTTTCATTCTTTTTTTCCAGAATGCATAGTTCTCACCATTAAACTGTGGTACCCCAATCCTAGTGTGATCCATGATCTCCTTCCATTGGTTAAATTGCTTCTTGAAGAAACTCGCTCTAATACCAATTGTTGGATTACTGAGAGGTGGGGTGAATCAATAATAACACAATAAAATACTTTTAACCACAAACATAGTTACCAACTTAATGAGAACTCTACAAAGTTCTCGTTTTTTTGGGGGTCCAATATTTTACCCCATTTTAAAAAATGGTGCTACCGGTAGCACCCCCTCTCCCTTTTTAGGTGGTTTTTCGATATTTTATTTTTTTCGATCGATAATGTTTCCATATTTTTTTTAAATGGTTATTTTTCATCTATTTTCAAATATTTCTATTTTTTTATTCAATGATGTTTTTAGTCATTTTTCCATGCTTCTTTCAATCTTAAAAATATTTTTTACCATTTACTTTTTTCAAGTTACAATTTTTCATATAGTTGTGTCTCCTTTATTAATTTATTGTTCCGTACTTTTAAAATATAGTGGAAAACACCATTTTTAACACATTGTTTACCTTTACTTTAATACATAGAAACAAATTGTAGTTAAATAACACTATTTTTTAATATTTAACAAAAAAAAATATAATTCAATTTGTTTTGATAAATTAAAAACTTAAAAAAACTAAGAAAAATAAAAGAAATGAAATTAAAAAAAAATTAAAATTAAAAAAACAAATTTAGATAATAAAAAAAATTAAACAAAAACTTTAAAAACTAAAGAGGACAAAAAAACAACCTGTGTTGATTTGGCATGTGAACTTACATCCAACTTGTGCTGATTTGACAACTCTACAATACATCAAGGACATCGACCATGACATAATAAGAAGTGCATTCCTGTCTGATTTCTTTGTGAGAAATACCTTTGTAGACCTGTATGCCAAATATGGGGTTATAGAGGATGCAAGCAGAGTGTTTAATGAAATGATTGAGTAATATGTGTTGTTGTCAAATGCAATGACTGTTAGATATACAAACAATGGACATATTTATGAGGACTTGCACCTCTTTCAGAAAATATCCCAAAGGGACGTTGTGTCTGTTGATTTTTCAATAAGCTAGGTTAAGCATTAAGTTCATTCCATTTTATCATTTAACTTAACCATAGACAATAATGTTGCAACAATCAAGATCACAAGAAGAAACACCATGCACAAGAACACAAGAAGTATCCTAGGAAACCCTTCTCAACAAGGGAAGAAAACCCAACCAAATCCTTTGCTATATTCTTCAAGAGAAATACCTTCACCACCAAGAAAGACCTAGCTAGCACACAAGAGGTGCTCAAACCCTAGAAGACTAGCACCCAAGAGAGGGGGGCACTTTCTCAAGTAAAATGTACTTGTGGAAATTTCCAAACTCACATGAAAGATGTGATTCCCCAATGGGTATTTCGCTACTTATATTAGACTTGTCCTATCCCAACAAAAGTGTTTATTGGCTCAATAGGGCTGACCTCTCTAAGTCACATTATTATTATTATTATTATTTTTGTTTGTTAATTTGTCGGGACCCTGTGGCTCTTGTGAGTCTTCTATGGCGAGAAACCGTGACTTCGAGGGGGCATCCTAAACCATCAAAATCACGAGGATCACACCGGCTGAGCCACCTGTGCTTAACATGGTTTGGATTTTTTGTCCCAGTAGGTTTGAGCCGTTGACTTTAACATCACTTGAATTAGCTTAACAACACACTCCGATCACCGGTAATCCTACGAGGGACTTTAAAATTTGAAGGACATGGGGGTGGGCTTTTGATCCCACTGTAGTATTACCGCAGTCGCGATACCATTTAATATGGTATCTCAGGGTGCAACCACACATTCAACCACACGTTCAACCACTACCTCAAGGTGTCCCCATGGCTCAGTCAAAGCCCTCCACGAGAATTGAACCTTGCCCAGCGGTGAAAAAATCCTGTAAAGCCCTCACGAGAATTGAACCTTGCCCAACGGTGAAAAAATCCTCGCTTTCCACCATTGGATCCAACCCCTTTGGGCCACATTATTATTATTATTATTATTATTATAATTAATATTATCCATATTAATTATCTTTTACATTTATTATTAATCACATTAAGGTGGGGCTGACTTGTACCCTTTACATAACAATTAGGGTTACATGAAGCACTGACTCTTGAACAATATATAGCAAAGGATCTGATACACCCACTAGTGCTCATCCACTAGGGGCACATCCATAGGGATGCCATATCTCTGGTTCACTGCATTACATAGAAGAACCAGATCTTTACACATTCACCTGTTCTCGTTCACATGCACATCCACTCTACAGATCTTCTTTCCCACTGCCTCACACATGAGAATCATCTGGAGTCTTCTCGTCAACTCTGCTTCTCAGAAGAGGCTAATACATCATCTTCATTTCTATTCACATGACAATGCACCTAACACTTTGGGATTTCACACGTTCACCTTGTGCTCAACCACATGCACGTCTAACTCAACAGATCACCTTTCCCATTGGATAATCATTTGGAGCTCTTTACAACTCTCTGAATGGAGGATGTAATCTCTACATTCCTAGCTCTATCTCAGGCATGATCCATGTACCATTCTTAGGGGATTTATCTCAGGTTTGTAAGCTGAGAGAAAGACTCACATAGCTGCAATGATCTACATCTCACAAGTTTGTAAGATGGAGAATTTGTCACATAGTTGCATTCATCAACACTCCCTCTTAGCTAGGGAGGCATTCTTCATCATCCCAAGTCTCACATGAATATACTCTGAATTTTGTTTTGGATGGAGTCATCAATACTCCCTCTCAACTAGGAAGACATTTTTCACCAAGTTAGTCTGGTGTAGATGTTTGTAATCTGCTCATGTGTAGGAAGGTACTGCATGTGTATGATTTTTCTATGCATCATATCTACATAAGGATATTTCATCCCATCATGTTTTGATCCATCAGGAAACACTAGGTTCTCAAGGAGGTTTACACACGACTCTTGGTTATCATCATAGAATCCATCTCATGGTCAAGTAAATCTATTAGAAGCTTGTGAAGCCACATTGCTTCACACACTCACTGCTATATATTCTTCTTCTATGGTACTTAAGGCCACATAGTTTTGTTTCCTATTGAAATAGGAAACCATGGAAAACCTTTCAGTAGAACATCAACTGGATTTGTTTTTCTGGTCCATTGTACTTTCTGTTCAATCGACATATCCTGCAAACTCAATTTCACACTGGAGGCATATCTCAGGCCATATATAATTGTGCCTCATATATATCTCAATGCATGATTTATTGATATCCAGTCAGTCTGTCTTGGATGAATCATGAATTGACTAAGTACATTCACTGCATAGCATGAATCAAGTTTGGTGTTAACCAGATACATCAGTGATCCAATAAACTGTGGATCGGTTTCGTCTAAATCATCATCAATCTTCTTTAATATTTTTACTGTATATTTTCCTTGACTCAAGAAAATCTTATCGGTCCTCTGTCATACTTCTTGTCCCAAGAAGTAGGGCATCATACTCAAATTATTCATCTTGAATTCAGAAGTCAAGGATTACTTATATCCAACAACAAGGCTTTCTGAATAAGTAATCAAAATCAGGATCTCATTACCAACACTATAATGATATGGGTTTGGATCAACAACACTCTCGCTGAAATCCAAACTCATCAAGAATCTATCTATCTGATATTGTTTCCAACTCATGGATGGTAGTACATATGGAAGTGTATTGGGCTTACTGGATCAAGTGTCTCATCATAGACATCTCCCTCTGTTTGTGAGAAACCTCTGGCTATATATCTCGTTTTGTATTTCTTGACACTTCCATCAGCTGCATGCTTGACCTTATAGATCCACTTGAAGTTACCATGAACTTCCCTTCTATTCCCTAAATAATATCTTATACATTATTCTTTAAGATATATTTGTATTCTTTTGTTATGGAATCTTGCCATACCTGTTCTCTTGTTGCTTCTTTGAGACAAGGAGGCTCAACATCAATGAAGTGGCTCATCACTGAAGGATAGCTCGAAAATCTATTTTTCTTTCTCAGGATGTGCCTTGAGAGGCTTGTATGTTTCTCTGCCTCTTGTAGAGTGAGTCTAGGTAGGAATTTTATTCCCTACTACAATATCTTTGAACATATCAACTAGAGAAACTAGATAACTTGGAGTAATGTTTGTCTCCCTCTGAATTGTTGAAGGGGTAGAAGGTATTGTCTCAATGTCAATATCCATCTGAGATTCTCTGGGTCTTTGAAAGACTGTCTCTTCTTCAAGGACAACGTCTCTACTTGTCTCAATCTTTCTCTAACTAGGGATGCTGATCTGGGATGTCTTTGAAGATGCACTGTATCCTTTCTTCCTAAAGGATCTAGCTTGGACTTCTTCTCTTTGGGTAGATGAAAATACACTGGGCACCCAAATAACTTGAAGTGTTCAATATCATGCTTCATTCCGGTGAAGACTTCTTTGAGAGTTATGTTTTTCAACGTCTGGTGAAGACTCTTGTTCTGCACATATATTGTGTCAAGCATGCTTCTACCCATGGAATTATATAAGGATTCTGATCATGCATTATTTAGTTGCCTCAGTGGTGGTTCTATTCTTCCTCTTTTTCAACTAGTTTTGACTCCTTCTGAGTCAAGTGACTCCCTTTGAAGGATAAACATCTTCCTTTGTTCTTAACTTGTCTAGAACAAGAAGACAAGAGGAACCAAAACAAGAATATATCCTGGAGTCTTCACTTCTAGTGTGTTGTTCCTATGAATGCACCGAGATCCCTCTGGATCCATGAGTTCAATAAAGGTTACTTCCTCTTGCAATTACCCTTATGACAAAGATACAAATAATATATATACAAATGCATACCCAAGGGTGCTGATATGTTTTCTGTAATGGCACCTGGATGATCTCTATCCTATGACATCTTCATGAAGAAGGTAGTCACAGTGTCACCCTTTTGTATTACCCAAAATAAGCCTTCCTCCGAAGTCTTGTATTCTAGGAACTTGAAGTTGCTTGATCCATCAAGATTATCTTCCATCATAGTTCTTGTTCATCATAAATTTAGATTCTTCACAAACCCTTGTCAACTGGGATAGAAAACCTAATGGCTATGATAGGCTAGCACTTTTAGGTTTTATTGGACTTATGATTTACAAAAATAATCCTTTTGAAATATAGGAGAAAAATGGTGAGCTGAAGAGCTCCTTCAATGAGTTGTAGAAACCCTAATTCTGAATTTTCTGCAGAGATTAGCAAAACTCTAGAAACCCCAGGGCTAAAAAGTCAAAATTCTCGGAAATGCAATCTGAATCTTGTTGGAGGTGCACTGAAGGAGGTCGTACAATTATATGCACTTTTTATCCCCAATGTCCAAGTGACAAGTGTTGATACTCCTCAAAGAAGTAGGCCGTACAACATTTTTGGAAACCCTAGGAGGGCCGTACGATTTTGCAGAAGAGAGAGAGGAGACTTGGTAGATGCTTGTGCAATGGGTTCTTTCGAGACCTATGATTTTATATCATGTTGATTTTTCAATAATATAGGTTAAGCATGAATTTGATTCCATTTTAGCATTTAACTTAACCGTAGACAATAATGTTGCAGCAACCAAGATCACAAGAAGAAACACCGTGCACAAGAACACAAGAAGTATCCTAGGAAACCCTTCTCAACAAGGGAATAAAACCCAACCAAATCCTTTTCTATATTCTTCAAGAGAAATACCTTCACCACCAAGAAATACCTAGCACACAAGAGGGTGCTCAAACCCTAGAAGACTAGCGCCCAAGAGAGGTGCACACTTTTCTCAAGTAAATGTACTTGCTAAAATTTCCAAACTCACATGAAAGATATGATTCCATAATGGGGAATCTTCCTTTACTTATATTAGGCTTGTCCTATCAACACAAGTGTCTATTGGCTCAATAGGGACGACCTCTCTAAGTCACAATATAATAATTATGATTATTATTATAATTAATATTATGCAGATTAATTATCTTTTACATTTATTACTAATCACATTAATGTGGGGCCGACCTGTACCCTTTACATAAAAATTAGGGTTACATGCATGTATAACTCTTGAACAATATATAGCAAAGGATCTAATACACCCACTAGTGCTCATCCACTAGGGGCACATCCATAGAGATGTCATATCTCTGGTTCACTGCATTACATAGAAGAACCAGATCTTCACACGTTCACCTGTACTCGTCCACATACACGTCCACTCTACATATCTTCTTTCCCACTGCCTCATACGAGAGAATCATATGGATTCTTCTCGTCAACTCTGCTACTCAGAGGAGGCTAATACATCATCTTCATTTCTGTTCACATGATGATGCACCCAACACTTTGAGATTTCACACATTCACCTTATGCTCAGCCACAGGCACGTCTAACTCAACAGATCACCTTTCCCACTAGATAATCATTTGGAGTTCTTCTCAACTCTCTGAATGGAGGAGGTCATCTCTACGTTCCTAGCTATTTCTCAGGAAGGAACCACGTACCCTTCTTAGGGGCTTTCTCTCAGGTTTGTAAGTTGAGAGAAAGACTCACATAGTTGCAATGATCCACATCTCACAGGTTTGTAAGATGGATAATGTCTCACATAGTTTCATTCATCAACAGTGTCATGGAACTCATGATTGCAGGATATGCACAAAAATTCCAATTTGATGAATCCCTGGAGTTTTTCCACCAAATACCTCAACGAGACATTGTCTCAATGAATTCAACGAGTACATGATATGCACAAAATGGGTTAGTTGATGAAGGTTTGGATCTCTTCCAGAAAATCCCTAAACCTAATGTTATCTCAGAGAATTCAACAATTGCAGGATATGCGTAGAATGGGCATGCCAATGAGGCCTTGAATCTTTTTGAACAAATGTGAATGGGCGGATGAAGCCAAATTCAATCACCTTTTCTACCTTGTGCTCCCATTATTTGCAAACTTAGCAGCTCTTGAACACGGCAAGGAAATCCATGAAAGCATAAATAGAAGTGAATTTTGTTATGATTCCTTTGTGGGCTGTAGCCTTGTAGACATGTATGTCAAATGTTGGAGCATAAAGGATGCACACAATGTGTTTGAAAAAATGACGAAACAAGATGGCACTCCCTTTTATTGCAATGATTTTATGATATTCAATGCATAGGCATGGAAAAGAGGCTCTACAAATCTTTGAACATAAGCAAAACCCTGGTGTGAGGCCCAATAATGTCATATTTGTTGGTGTTTTGTCCGCATTCTTCCATCCATGCCTTGTGGATGAGGGCTTAAATGACTTTGGTCTCATGACAACATTTTCGCATCACATCTGAGAAATAACACTATTTCTGGATGGTTGGCTCTCTTGGTCATGCTTCATGGTTGGATGAGGCACAAAACTAAATTAAAAAATTCCATTAAAACCCAATGCTATTATCTGGGTATATTTTCTCATTGCCCATAGAATTCATAACATAATGTTGGGAGAATGTATTACATACCATTTTTTTAAGGTTCAAACAATAAATTTCTGATCATTATGTGCTTCTGTCAAATATATATGCAGTAGTGGGAAGGTGGGATGATGTAGAAAAGGTGCAAAAAGATATGAAATCCAATTGTGTGAAAAAACCCAGGTTTGCAGCTGGATCAAGGTCGATGGCAATGTCTATGTTTCATCATTACCAATAGCTAAAACCCAAATTTAAAGAAAAATTATTTATTTTGGGAGAAATACCTGTGCAAATGAAAGATGTTGAATATGTTATGGTTACAAACTTTATTATGAAAATGTAATGTTTAGGAGCATAAGGAATACATTTTATGCAACCATAGTGAGAAGCTAGCCATTGTATTTGGGCTTCTTTACTCATTCACCATAACACCTATCTGGATTGTCAAGAACTTTAAAAAATGTAGTGACTTTCACTATGTTGCCAATTTCATCCTCAAGTTCATCAATATTGAATTCCTCCTCAAGCTGAGTACAAGACCATATGATTTAAACGTTTTTGGTGAGCATGTATACTGCCAACATAAAGATATAATGAAGCTGTATATTTTGCAGACGAGAATCTAGTTTAGTCCACATTCGTGAATAGATATTAACCTGCATTTTACCATTCTAGGAGAAAAAACCGACCAATAGCACATGCCCAGAAGTACGTATAAAAAATATTCTAATGACTAGAAGTGAGATAATTTGCAAGCCGCCCTTTACAACTAGAATCTTCAAGGAGCCCCACTACATCAATTGCTAAAAATTCCAAGCTTTAAAGGCATTTATTACATATAGTTGATGGACATGATTAATCATGTTTGGATTTTGCAAATTACAATTTACTGGAAGGTGCCAAAAAAGAGCCCTAAATCCAAGAAACGACCTTCGTATTTGTGATGCTTGGGTTAATCAAAGTGATCCCCTTACTCATGCAATCTCATAGTAATGTTCTGATATAAGTCTTCACAATCATTCTCACTATGTAAATGTACATGCAAGCTCTTCAGTGCATTGGATAAATTGAAAAACAACCTAACATTATCATTATATTTTATGAGTACTATGAATATATCTCTTCAATTATGATAGAGTTTTATAATCATCATGGTTTCTTTTTTAATTTTTAAATAATTTTTTAATTTTTATGGATTTTAATTTTGTTTCAATTTAATAATCAATGTTACAAACATGACACATCTACCCGAGCTGTAGATGCACCTTGCTATTCTCAGTGCAACAAGCTTTAGTATAATGCAGGTTAAGGTGGTTTCCAAATGGGAACCCCTAGCCACACCTATAACATCACAAGAGCATTTCAAACATCAACAAAATCTTTGTGTCTTTTTTGGAAATGCTCTTTACAATGACTTACTACTTTCCTTTGGCTAAATGGATGTGCCCCTATTGGGTTCCAAACATCAATAATATGTTAAGCATAAAATCATCTCAAAATTCCTCTTTGTCATAAATTATAAGAATTAAACCAATGTTATTAAAATATGAAATTGCCTAATAATCCTCCTAAAAAACAAAGATTAAACTAGTGATCTCAAAAGAATGCATTGATTATGACAACTATAATGGCAAAGGATAACATAAGATTAGTTTATATTTAGTTGTTGTTGCAACTGCCTTGATTACAAAATTTCACAAAAACATTTAGCTTTTGGATAACAATAATCTCAAGAACCACATTGCCAGGGATAATGTATGAAACATAATTCTGTAAATGCCAATTCCACAACACAACCATGGAAAAAGGACGAAGAAAACATAGGAAAAATCAAACTTTGCATTTTGACAATCATTACTTTCATGAACAAAGCATATGAAAATTGTCCAGATATGGATAAGAAAGTGGGTTGTAAGTTGAAACTGATTTTCTTGGGATCAACCATGTTGTCGGGAAAAAGGTTATCCCATCTAGAATGAATGTGAAACAAAGGAAGAAATATCTCACAAACTTAAAAATCTTTGCAAATCCACTAGAGACTAGGCATGAGAAGATCTAGAGTGATGAGTGGAAAATAAATGTTGAATATAGCTATATTTGCATCACTGATTACTGTTGTGTCATCATATGGAAATGCAATCTCGTGAAGGAATATTTCGTGTTCAATGGGGGTGCAGTTGTTTTAGGATTGTGATTGAATTCTCAAGAGAGCATGGCACAATCCTTCAATCTTCGGAGATAAACACGCTTGGAAAAAACTTGAGGAAAATTTTGGATTTGATTATAGAATTCAATTTAAGAGTCGTGAAGAAGAAGAAATCATTTCATTGAATGCTAGAATTACCTAAATACATAATGTTTTCAAACCTCCACTTGAAGTTGATATTTCAAAGCAATCCAAGGATAGGACCACCAAGCCAAGCATTTTTAGATCTAGCTATTGATTTGATCCTTTCCGGTTGTAAAGTTTTGGGGCTAATGGAGCATCATGTAGAATTTGCCTTACTAACCATATGATCAACACTTTCCACTTTCTAGAAAAATACTAGAGGTTTATTCATACATAACAATAGAATAGAGGTAGATAAAATCCAATTACAATCCAAAGAACAATGGAACAATTACCAAAACCTTTCCAATGCACTCTCACTACAGTGTCTGATTTGAGTTTCTTACACGTGCATATATTTTTTATGTGGGGCACCATGATCGGGTTCCTTTACCCCAAGTAAATATCACCGTGAGAACAAAAATACATGGTCCTTCAAATTTAATGTAAAAAATTCACAAAGAAACTGCAAATACATACACATAAAGAAAGGTAGTTTGTTCCAAGACATTTCCTGTACACACAAAAATGAAAGAGAGACCCACAACAAGTCCTCGAGCTCAGGACCATCTCCCAATATCACCTTCAATAGTGGTGTCCTACAATTTAAAGCATGTGATTATTAAACAATGACACCATATACATCAAGAGCAATGCCAATGCCATTGGGAGTCGTGGAAATGCACAAGTGTGATTCTTATTGTGAGTTTGCAGGATCATAGTTTATTTTTCCATGTTGATAATCACATGAACACTCGAACTAGTGATATATTTTCATATTCTTGTTGTAAATGATCAACGCAACAACCATTCCCAAATTCCCTTCAACTCCGAGAAGAAACCTAGTGCTAGCCTGCAAGGTCCCCTGCAACAACATGGAGGTCAAATGCATGTCTTGAGTGCCCACATGAAAATTCCAACCCATTTCTCAAGAGATATTGATTCTAGGAATAATCATGCCACTAGGAAATACAAATGCAAGTGACATTACTCCATGGTTGGCGTTAGAGGTGGGATTGTTGGATCCAAGAGGGATCCCTACCATCGCAATAGAAACAACCATGTTAACTTGTGACCTATTGAATCGAAAGGAAAAATCTATGTATGTTGATTAAAGAGATGTCCACCAACAATACAAGGAGTCAAATTTGAGATTGTCTTGACAGGAAGCATCCAAATTTCTTTAGGCATGGAACCCCCTCTATTTGGATCCATTGTGCATATGGACATAAGTCTTGAGGCCTAGGGAGGGTTAATCTTATGAGACAACGATGATTCCTATGCTTGAGGCATGGTCTGCAATGGGGTTTTACTTGATGTATAATTTGGTTTTGTAGGGACAACATTCGTAGACGTCAATGCTTTCATGCTCTTTCTTCACAATCACCCCCCTAGCTTTGTTCATGATGTTATCTCCATATCTTGTATGGAATGTTAAGTTTTTGATGCTGAGCTCATGCACATTTTATTTTAGTTTATGTTTAGCATAAGGTACAACCATAACCACTGCAACAATACATTATCTACAGTAAACCAAGATTACAAGAAGAATAACCATGCACAAGAACACAAGAAGTATCCTGGGAAAACCATTCTCAACCAAGGGAAAAACCCAACAGTCCTTTGCTTATATTGTCAAGAGAAGATCCACCATCCACCACCAAAGCCTAGCACACAAGAGAGTGCTTCTAAGACTGAGAAAACTATCTCCTTGAAAACTGTGAATTGCAGTCCTCATAATTTCAGACCAAGCGTTGAGTTAGTGTGTGAGAGATGATCCACAATGGGGATCTATCTCTTATTTATACAATACTTAACTCAACCAAAAGACATGACACTTGGCACAATAGGGACGACCTATAGAAATTAATAATATAATTAATAATTACACAATATTAATTATCTCTTACATGGTGGGGCCGACTTGTACCCTTTACATAAAAAATTAGGGTTAAAATTAAATCTTACTCTCAGAAAATATAGCAAGGATCTCACGTGTCCACTAGTTCTCAACCACTATAGACACGTCCACCTATGTTGAGCCACAAGGACATCCTACTCAATAGATCACTCAACTGAGTCCACAAGAGTATCATCTGGATTACCATCTCAAGCCTACTCAACTAATTACATAGGAGTACAAGGAAGGAGACCATCTCAAGCTGACTCAACTCAGTCTAGAGGAGTACAAGGCAGGAGACCATCTCAATTCATCTCAACTTAGTCCATAGGAGTAGACAAGAGACCACATGTCATCACAACTGAGTCCATATTCTGATGCACACCCATCACATGGGAACACCCAACACTTGGGCTCTCTGTCACAGATGTCTCAACTCAGTCCAGAGGTGAACGATCTGGAGGATGTCTCATGAAGCTGCAATTAACAATATGGACAACTTGCATAATTTTTTATCCTCTAGAAGCATCTAGGCTTCTTATTATTTTACTTGTCCAATCCATCACATTCTTATCCTCACTCTCTTACTCAATGTTATTCTTGAGACCTATGCTAATAGGCCTTATACTCACATTATTAGACATTGCCGAGGGAACGTAGCTTCTAACCAAGTTTCCCATATAGATAGCCAAAGAAAGATAGTCTGCTATTACTTCAATGAGCACTCCCTTTAATACATATTTTACTTAAACATCTTACTATGTATTAATAATCTATTAACATAAACACAACATTCAACATATTAAGAACCATTCACTAAAATAAGTGCATCTCCAAATTACACTCCAATAAACAAACAAATAGTTCCAAATAACTCCAAGAAACAAAATAATTCCAAATTACCCAACAAATAATTTCAAAAAACAAAATAACTCCAATAAACAAACACTTGTTTCTTTATGTCATTAATCGTATTTAAATCTCCATGGTTGCTGCTAAGGTGACTAGTGCATTGGTCAACCCCAAGGGCATGACCAAGAACTCATGATGATACCTGGGAATAGACCTGTGATTACCTTGCTCACTGGCCCAAGCTTGATGATATCCTAGATGAAAATTAATCATCGAGGGATACTCTGCTTGCCAAGGATCACCCATCCACTCACCCTGCTTGGGTAACCTCCCCAATGGTATACTCAATGACTGTTAGGAGGTCTCCCTGGAGGAAACGCTCCAAAAATATTCTATGGACCACCATGTGCCAATGTATATAGTCTCATATACTATGACATACTTATGTATCCCACTATACTGTTCAGTGCCTTGATGTGCTACTGAATCCAACATGTTAGAAAAAAAGGATCATGGAGCAATAAAATAAAAACAAATGCGGAAATAAAACATATAAGATACACAATACAATAGAGACACAGATATACGTGGTTCACCCATTGTGGGCTACGTCTACTAGAGAAATTTCCAGGTCCTTCCTTTATTATTATCTAGCAAATGAAGGGATACAACCTACAACACACCCGTTGTAACTTCCTCTTTTTTCTCTCACAGTATCCTCTCTTAGAATACAACATTCACAATAATGCATATACACAATATATTTCCCTCATAAAATAGGGTTTCCTTCTAGGGAAAAAAACCCTAACATAACTTCTACTGTGAGATCTGTGACCTTAGAATGAATAGTCCAGATTTACGATGAAATTACAATATACATTTACAAGGCAATTTTTCCTTGAGGGGCCTGCTTGCCCCCAGACCCTACAGGGGGGTAAACCCCCCCTTGCAACTCCCATGCATGGAGGAGTGTACATTCTTCCGGGGTGTAAAGTCTTCATGGGGTATAAACAGGTCTGGAAACAAAGACCTCTAAATCAAGAAGATAATCAGGCTCCACAACCAACAATCTCCCACTTGGAGACTGATCTCAACAACTCCACCGCTGTTGTATCTGCTGGACTATGATCCTTCTTGGACCTGGAAAATTTCTCATCTTCACCTTCATGCCTGAATACCAACCGAAACTGAGCAGGAACTCAGTTTCTCCCTGGTTACTCCCTTTGTTAACATATCTGCATGATTATGGCTAGTGTGTATCTTTTCCAACTTCAAATGTCCATCTTCCAAGACGAATCATATAAAATGGTACCTGAGACGTATATGCTTAGTATTTGAATGGAATGATGATTTCTTTACAAGATGAATGGCACTCTCATTGTCATAGTACAACTTTCTATTCTCCTGCTTCTTTCCCAATTCCTCCATAAACCTCTGTAACCAAATCATTTCTTTACTAGCCTCTGTAGCAACACAATACTCTGCTTATTTTGTTGAAAGTGAAACAACCTTTTTCATTTTCGAAATCCAACTTACTGTTGTTCCACCTATAGTAAAAACATACCATGTGGTGCTCCTCCTGCTATCTTTATCACCTGCCATATCTGAATCAACATATCCCTGTATAACAGTGTCTAAATCTCCAAAACATAATGCATGGGTATCAATACCTCTCAAATACATGAGAACCGACTTTACTACCTCCTAATGTTCTTTACCTGGATTGTTCATATATCTTCTCACAACTCCCACTACATGTGCAATATCCGGTATTATGCAAACCATCACATACATCAAGCTGCCAACTACTGAGTAATAAGGGACCCTGAACATGTATTCTATCTCCTCCTATGTCTTGGGACACTTTTCCTTAATTAATTTGAAATGGATGGCCAAAGGTGTACTAACGGGTTTTACATTCTGCATTCTAAACCTCTCCAACACCTTCTCTATGTACTCACCCTGAGACAATGTCAATTTGCAATTTTCCCTGTCTCTTGTTATTCTCATACCAAATATTTTCTTTGCAGCACCCAAATACTTCATCGCAAATGAATTAGCTAATTTATTCTTGAGCACATTTATATCCTGCATATTAGACCCTGCAAAAAGCATGTCATCTACATACAATAGCAAAATAATATAGATCCCATTTTCTAGCTTTTTAAAATAAACACTGTGATCAGAATGCCATCTACTATAACCTTGTTCTGTCATAAACCTGCCAAGATTCAAATACCACTGCCTTGGAGCTTGCTTTATGCCATACAATCTCTTCTTCAATCTGCATACCAAATTCTCCTTCCCTTTGACCTCATACCCCTATGGCTTCTGCATATAAATCTCTTCCTCAAAATAACCATGAAGAAAAGTTGTTTTTACATCTAATTGTTCAAGGTGAAAATATTTTACTACCACGAGACTTAAAATAGTCCCAATTGAAGTCATTTCAACAGTGGGAGAATATTTCATCAAAAGATATACCTTTATTTTGTGCAAACCACTTTATAACAAGTCTAGCCTTGTACCGATTTTTGCCTCCATCTTCTTCCTTCAACTTGTAAACCCATTTATTATGCAATGCTCTTTTTCTTGTAGGAAATTGAACCAAATCCCAAGTCTGGTTATTTACCAGGGAATCCATTTCCTCTATCATGCCTTGCTCCCACTTCTTTTTAGTGTCTACATGCATTACCTCTTCATAACATTATGTTTCACCAGAATCAATCAACAATAAATAATACAACGAAGGAGAGTATCATTCAGGGGGTCTACTTAACCTGGTAGATCTTCTAACAACACTTGCAGGAGTTTGAGGTACCTGCTGCTCCTGTTGTTGTACATTTTGATTTTTTGGTACCTTTGGAATTTCTTTTTCAGTGATTTCATCAAGCACTATGTATTCTGGTTTTTCTTTTTCTTGTATCTTTCCCTACAACTGATCTTTGTACATGAACTTCTCATTGAATATGACATCTCTACTCCTAATGATTTTGTGATTTTCATAATCTCATAAGTGATAACCAAAATCATTAACACTGTATCCAATAAAGGTACACTTCTTGGTTTTTTCCTCAAGCTTTGTTCTATTTTCTTTATCAATATGGACAAATGCTTCACAACTGAAAGTCTTCAAAAAAGAAAAGTTTACCTTTTTACCTGTCCATGCCTCCTCTGGAATTCCACCATCCAAATCGTTTAAAGGTCCTCTGTTTATTAAGTAAAAAAAAATATCTACAACATCTTCCCCGAACTATAAGGGAAAACCAACATGTAATATCATACTCCTTGCATGCTCCATGATTGTCCAGTTCATCCTTTCCGACACACCATTTTCTTGTGGTGTTCTTGGAACTGTCTTCTCTCTACAGATCCCATGGTATGAACAATAATCATCAAACTCATTGCTGCATTATTCACCTCCATTGTCTGATCTGAGACACTTCAACATTTTTCTTGTCTCAATCTCAACCAAAGATTTCCATTTCATAAAAGTATCAAAAACATATGATTTTTGTGAAATGCAATAAACCCAAGTTTTTCTAGTTGCATCATCAATAAAAGTAACATAATAACGAGAGCCACCAAGGGATGATACATGGGATGGTCCCTATACATATATATGCACAAGCTCTAACCTTTCAATAATATTTTCTTTTCCAACTCTGATAAATATGACTCTCTTTTGTTTTCCATAAACATAATTCTCATAGATATCCAAATTAATCTGTTTAAGATCTGGCAACATTTTTCTTTTGTGAAGTATCTGCATCCATTTTCTAGCTTTTTAAAATAAATACAGTGATCATAATTCCATCTATTATAACCTTGTTCCGTCATAAACATGTCAAACTTCAAATACCACTGCCTTGGAGCTTGCTTTAGGCCATACAATCTCTTCTTCAACATGCATACCAAATTCTCCTTCTCTTTTACCTCATACCCCTGTGGCTTTTGCATATAAATCTCTTCCTCAAAATAACCATGGAGAAAAGTTGTTTTTACATCTAATTGTTCAAGGTGAAAATCTTCTACTGCCACAAGACTTAAAATAGTTCTAATTGAAGTCATTTTAACAATAGGAGAAAATATTTCATCAAAATATATACCTTTCTTTTGTGAAAACTCCTTTACAACAAGTCTAGCCTTGTACCGATTTTTTCCTCCATCTTCTTCCTTCAACTTGTAAACCCATTTATTCTGTAATGCTCTTTTTCTTGCAGGCAACTGAACCAAATCCCAAGTCTGGTTATTTACCAAGGAATCCATTTTCTCTTTCATGCCTTGATTCCACTTCTTTTTAGTGTCTACCTTCATTGCCTCTTCATAACACTCTGTTTCACCAGAATCAATCAACAATAAATAATACAATGAAGGAGAGTATCATTCAGGGGGTCTACTTAACTTGGTAAATCTTCTAACAACACTTGCAGGAGTTTGAGGTACCTGTTGCTCCTGTTGTTGTACATTTTGATTTTCTGGTAACTTTGGAATTTCTTTTTCAGTGATCTCATCAAGCACTATGTATTATGGTTTTTCTTTTTCTTGTATCTTTCCCTGCAACTAATCTTTGTACATGAACTTCTCATTGAATATGACATCTCTACTCCTAATGATTTTGTGATTTTCATAATCCCATAAGCGATAACCAAAATCATTAACACTGTATCCAATAAAGGTACACTTATTGGATTTTTACTCAAGATTTGTTCTATTTTATTTATCAATATGGACAAATGCTTCACAACAAAAAGTCTTCAAAAAAAAAGAGTTTACCGTTTTCCCTGTCCATGCCTCCTCTAGAATTCCACCATCCAAATAGCTTGAAGGTCCTCTGTTTATTAAATAAACAACAATATCTACAACATCTGCCCAAAACTATAAGGTAAACCCAACATGTAATCTCATACTCCTTGCACACTCCATGATTGTCTTGTTCATCCTTTCTGACACACCATTTTTCTTGTGGTGTTCCTAGAACTGTCTTCTCTCTACGAATCCCATGGTATGAACAATAATCATCAAACTCATCATTGCATTATTCACCTCCATTGTGTGATGTGAGACACTTCAACATTTTTCTTTTCTCATTCTCAACCAAAGCTTTCCATTTCATAAAAGTATAAAAAAAATCTGATTTTTGTCAAATGCAATAAACCCAAGTTTTTCTAGTTGCATCATCAATAAAAGTAACATAATAAGGAGATCCACCAAGAGATGATACATGAGTTGGTCCCCATACATCTGTATGCTCAAGCTCTAACCTTTCAATCTTCTTTTCTTTTCCGAATCTAAGAAATCTGACTCTCTTTTGTTTTCCATAAGCATAATGCTCACAGAAATCCAAATCATTTTTTTAAAGATCCGGCAAGAATTTTCTTTTGTGAAGTATCTGCATCTATTTTCTATCTTTTTAAAATAAGCACAGTGATCAGAATGCCATCTACTATAACCTTGTTCTGTCATAAACCTGCCAAACTTCAAATACCACTACTTTGGAGCTTGCTTTAGGCCATACAATCTCTTCTTCAACCTGCATGCCAAATTCTCCTTCCTTTTGACCTCATACCCCTGTGGCTACTGCACATAGATATCTTCCTCAAAATAACCATGGAGAAAATTTATTTTGACATCTAGTTGTTCACGGTGCAAATCTTCTACTGCCACAAGACTTAAAATAGTCCTAATTGAATTCATTTTAACAACAGGAGAAAATATTTCATCAAAATATATACCTTTTTTTTGTTCAAACCCCTTTACAACAAGTCTAGCCTTGTACCAATTTTTGCCTCCATCTTCTTCCTTCAACTTGTAAACCCATTTATTATGCAATGCTCTTTTTGTTGCAGGAAATTGAACCAAATCCCAAGTCTGGTTATTTACCAGGGAATCCATTTCCTCTTTCATGCCTTGCTCCCACTTCTTTTTACTGTCTACCTACATTGCCTCTTCATAAAATTCTGTTTCACTAGAACCAATCAACAATAAATAATACAATGAAGGAGAGTATCATTCAGGAGGTCTACTTAACCTGGTAGATATTCTAACAACACTTGTAGTATTTTGAGGTACATGTTGCCCCTGTTGTTGTACATTTTGATTTTCTGGTACCTTTGGAATTTCTTTTTCAGTGATCTCATCAAGCACAATGTATTCTGGTTTTTATTTTTCTTGTATCTTTCCCTGCAACTGATCTTTGTACATGAACTTCTCATTGAATATGACATCTCTACTCCTAATGATTTTGGGATTATCATAATCCCATAAGAGATAACCAAAATCATTAACACTGTATCCAATAAAGGTACACTTCTTGGATTTTTCCTGAAGCTTTGTTCTATTTTCTTTATCAACATGGACAAATGCTTCACAATCGAAAGTCTTCAAAAAAGAATAGTTTACCTTTTTAATTGTCCATGCCTCCTCTGGAATTCCACCATCCAAATAGCTTGAAGTTCCTCTATTTATTAAGTAAACAACAATATCTACAACATCTACCCATAACTATAAGGGAAAACCAACATGTAATCTCATACTCCTTGCACACTCCATGATTGCCCTGTTCATCCTTTCTGACACACCATTTTCTTGTGGTGTTCATGGAACTATCTTCTCTTTACAAATCCCATGGTAAGAAAAATAATCATCAAACTCATTGCTGCATTATTCACCTCCATTGTCTGATCTGAGACACTTCAACATTTTTCTTGTCTCATTCTCAACGAAATCTTTCCATTTCATAAAAGTATAAAAAACATCTGATTTTTGTCAAATGCAATAAACCCAATTTTTTCTAGTTGCATCATCAATAAAAGTAACATAATAATGAGAGCCTCCAAGAGATGATACATGAGCTGGTCCCCATACATCTGTATGCACAATATCTAACCTTTCAATCTTCTTTTCTTTTCCAACTCTGAGAAATCTGACTCTCTTTTGTTTTCCATAAACACAATGCTCATAGAAATCCAAATCAATTTGTTTAAGTTCTGGCAACAATTTTCTTTTGTGAAGTATTTGCATCCCCATAGTGTATTCATGTCCATCATGTACTTGTCTACCCAATCCATGGATGCATATTATTCCTCACATGCTGGTCAATTAGGAAGGTGCTCAACCATCTCCTTCATAGATAAACTCTGACCCTCTAATGATATCTCCAAAAGAAAGGGATATTGACCCCCACAGCACCAAATCAGAATGGAATCCAAACTCTCCTTGAGTACCTGCAACTCGAACTGCTCCTTGTCTGAACTCATCATAAGAGTCTCCTCCCTCACATCATTCTTGACACTCAAGCCCTCTTGTGTCATGGATTCCAAATATGATGGATTCACTGATGTAAGTGGTAAAGAGAGTGCCATGCTTAGATGATAATGTATCTCCTCAACCTCTCTTTCCTTATCCTCAACAAATTTGAGAACAACGTCCCTGTCCATAAACAACTGCAAGTAATTTGGCTTCAACTTCTCTAGTGTATCATTGATGAGGCACAACTGAGCACTAGTGAATCCAGTTTCCACTCCACTAAGTCTCTCCTCCATCTAAGCTCTCCACATAAGATCCTCAACGAATCGATGAGCTCCATCGTTTTTGGTCAATACCCATGTGATCTGATCCTCAGTCACCAACTAGAGGTCCTCCAGATCATGCCAATCTAGAATCCTTTGTCCAACCACATTCGAATGATTTGAGTTGTTGTCTGTAAGAATGTTCCCCTCATCAACATCACCCAAAGCACTAGGTGATACCATGCTACGATGGGATTCATGCGTGGCATCATCCTCACATAAGGTTTTTGGTTAATTTTCACCTCCAACTTCAACTCCTACTCCAATATCCTCCATGCATGGTTCCTATATAGAAGGATCCATGTCCCCCAACGGTCTCTCAAACACCCATCCTCCGTCATGTGTGGGTACCATCATGTCCTCATCATCATAGGAATCATAAACAAAGTATGGTGTTGAATGATCATCATAATTAGGTGCTAACACACCCTCATCATCATAAACATCCTCAACATAGGTGCCATCAATCTGTCTAACATGGGTGTTGGAGTTATGGTCCTCGAAGTCATAATAAGTGGGACAAGATGTTTCCCCCTTATCATTGGTACTAGAAACAAATCATGCAAAAAAACTAGTGTCAACGACCTCATCATATACCACTGCTTGGTCCTCCTCTACACACACCTCCTCATCATGTATATTTGCATGCTCCTCCACATGGATATGTTCTTGTGCCTCCAACAAGTCCACGTGTTCATATTTCTCACCTCTTCTCCACTTCTGATCTAGAATTTTCAAGAGTTCCTTGTTCCAATCTCCCTCATCGAATTTGATGGTGTAATAGGATTCTAGTGACATGGAAACTTGGAATTCCTCACACAATGCTTGATATTCCCTACAATAAGTGATGAGTTCAATATCATTTCTAAACTACTATGATATTGTTGTTAGATCCATCCTACTTGATTGAAGAAGTTGTGATATTTTTTCCATGAGTTTTTGTTCAAACTTCATTTTTCTTTCTCGAGAGTGTTTCCTTTGATATCAATCCACTACTGTTGATTTTTGTCCACTAGATACCCCACAATATGGCAAGATCACCAGCCCTGATACCACTCAAATATCCCCAACTAAATCTCATCTAGAAATCTGATTTTTGTGGTTGGGAACTTTCGTCAAACACTTTGATGAAATACCCTAAACTCACAATACTAACTCCCCTTTTCTAATGCTATTATGTTTTCTTTGTGTTGTTGATTCAGGATTTATGACAAACACTTGATTGGCCTATCCAAAACCAATTGCTAAACCCCCTAATTTGATTATTGTTGAATTCTTGTTGTATTTATGATTTAGTGTTTTTTTCAAACACTTCAACGTAATGCTCGGATACCCTTGAAATGACCCCCTTTTTGACTGCTGGTCTCTTGGTCATGTTTGTTGTTACATTCTCTTCCCTTATTGGCTTGTAAATTCTGTTAAACAATTTAATTGTGATGTGTATTTAAGTGTTTGTTGGTTTAAGGATTTTATCAAACAATTTGCTATATCTCTTGAAGCATTTGGCTTGCCATTTTTATCAACATAAATACAAAAAGTAATAATGCTAGGACAACAAAGAAAATAGCCCAAACTTATTTGTTTTATTATTAATCCAATATAAGTAAACAATTCCACAGAACACTCATAGATTTGATTAGAAGTGTATTGGTAATTGTTGGTTTAATTACAACCATACTGGAACAAAATTTATAGCTTGATATCTGTCCCTTTTAATGCATAAAACCAACAATAGATTTACACGATCTAATGAGAGAATAAGGGAAGAATAATAGAATCTCATTCAGTGCCAAAATTCCCTTCCTTTGAGACCCACGACCAACAGACAAAACCACTATAAACCCTTGTTGTAAATACATGTATGAAGATGTTCTGGGTTACTTGTAGCTTCTAAAATAAGACTTATTTGATATTTGGAAATGGTCTTGTTGTAGAAGAAAATTGAGCACTAGATTGGCCCCCTTTTAAGTTTCCCACAGGCCAGTATGAAGATGGTTTCCCATACACAAAGATATTAGTCCAACTATGAATATGGCTACCCATATAAGAGAAAAATCGGCCTCCAATAATGAAATCAACTTCCACAAAAAAAATATCCCCGCCAATAGAAATATTTGATCTCTACAAGAGAAGGATTTGGCCCCTTCCAAGTAGAAACTCTACTTGTACATGAACTCAACAACCACACTAAAAAACTAAACCTGTAAATATCCCCAAACTGCTGCAAAAAGATGGATCTCTCCCTCCAATAGAAACAAGTGGAAGATCTAGATGATCTTCCCCACCAAATGGTTAGGGTGGATCTCTCACCACCGAAACCAAGTTTGATAAACTAGGTTGGAATATTTCACCACCAAAACCAATCCAAATCAGGGTTTACTCCAAACCCTCAAAGGCTCCAAGAGCTCTCCAAAACAAATCAGAAATATCATCAACATAATGGGAGAATATGAGCCCCTATCTCTCTTTTATACCCCATTTCACCTTTTTCCCCTCAAGTTACTTTTAATTCATCTTTGATATTTTCTTATAAATTCATTTTATTAATAACTAATTCACCTTTTAACCCCAGAAAGTCATTAATTCACCTTTATGACTTCTTTGACCATTGAAATTCATTTTTCATCATCCCATCCAGTAGATATTTTTTCCCAAGTTCCAACGAGTTATTACACTAAGGTATTTCTACAAGGAAAAAACTCCAAATAGTACATTTAGTGTAATTAATTAAAATATTCCCAATAATAACCCTATTTTACGAGAATTGTCGGAATGCCACGAAACCAAGAACAAGATGTATGAAATTGATCCTAATGATGAATACTGGTAAATAAATTATGTTGGGCCCCATAAAACTCCTCCAAACCTTCTGGGCTCACTGATGACCTAGTCTCACCCCTCTGACTTTGCTGACTCAAGCCTCCTGAAGTAACTCTGGTCGCATAATAAAGGAGTCCAAAAATGGGGACATTACAGGTGTGAGCAATGTTGAGTAGAAACCATACCTTTGCATACCACATGGGTCATATTAAGAAATGTATGCGAAGCCATGAGCATACAAAGGAAACGACATGAATCAAAGGGGGCACATGGCCACATCATGCACTTAAGGATCCACTTAGACTTAAATGTATAGGAAAATCCATGTAAAGTTGTGGATCACATGAAGAACAACCCATGTTGACCCACACTTTATATCTTGCACTCCACAACAAAAAATAAACATATACTAGTAAATTAGGGTCATTTTGTGAAGACTATTTCGACGCTCTTGTGACGTTATGTCGTGGATATTGCGACAAATATTTTGTCTCCCAAATGTCGCTTCGCATGACGTGGCAAGTGAGACAAACCTAAAACAATGTCGCAAGAGAGACGACACTAGGAAGTTGTCAAAAAAGAGACAAAGAAGAGATACCGTCGCCAGAGCGAGAAGACAGGGATATCGTCGAAAGAGCGACAAAGAAGGGAAATCATCGAAAGTGTGACAAGAAAGGGAAATCATTTCAAGAGCGAATATCTATGAATATCGTCGCAAGAGAGACACGGTAGGTAGGTCATCGCAAGAGCGACAGGGTAGAAAGATCGTCACAAGATCAACAATAGAGGGAGAGTGTCGCAAGAGTGACACAATAGGGAGATCGTCGCATGAGTGACAATATAGGGAGATTGTCACAAGAGATATAGGTTAAAGAAATATTGCAACGAATCAACTATTGACGGGATCATTGCAAGAGCGACGAGTACAAGGTATCTTGCGAAGAAATTTCTATACAATTTTTCGTTGATTGTATAGCAATTTCGTCGCAATATTTCTTGAGGATGTCTCTCTTGCGATGACATATGTTTATTTAAAAATAAAATAAAATTTGATGCCCTTATCAATAGTTGGACACAAAGAAAAAACAAGCCTTTTCTAGAACTCATCACTCTTGTCAATGACAGGTAGAGAATCAATTATAGTTGTGTAGTGGATAACTGCATTGACATGACTTTCTTTACAATGTTTAAAGATGACTAGATCAAAGTTTAAAATAGAAATTAGGGTTTAACATGGATTCACATATAATTAAAATCCCATTATAACAATTGGAGTGCATTGATGGGGGTCATAAATAATCAAAATTAGTGATTTTAAAGGGAAGCACAACTAGATGTTAATGTTTCTAATTTCCATGGTGACAAGAAACCATAATACCATCTCATGAATGTAAAGAGGAAAAGGAGACCAATAATATCCAATATCAGTTGTTGATGACACAATATGAATTTGTGAGGGATATAACCACCTTAAAATCTTCAAGTGGGGAGAAATTCCAAGAGTAGAGAGAAGGTGGAGAAATTCTATTCACATAGATATAATAAGAGGTTGCATGCCATAAATGTTCTTGAGTTGAAGACATTCTTTCCCCTTAATATGGTTGTAGATCTCTTATGAGAGAAGCTAAATGATTGGGCAAAGGCTAGCATGGTGAGTGCATTGATTTCAATCATATTTCATAGCAGTTCATAATGATATATGGAAAATTGTGGTGGTTCATAGTAACCAAGTTCATGACACAGGGTTGCATGCATGTGTTTGTACATGGTAGGCACCCATGAATTCACAAATGATAGATGATAGAGTAGAGTGGTACATGGTAGTTTTACAACGTTGAAGTGAGTGACAACATGTAAATTTGGGTGCACTCGATGACAAATGGTTACATGGCCATTGGTAAATTTATAGTTTTAATTCAGTTTTTGATTAATTTTATTTGTTGATAGTTCTAGGTAGTAGAACATATAATTATGTCCCATCTACATTCTTTCTATGCATCGAAAAAGGGAATTAAGAAGTTTTAATAACTTTGAAAATTATTTTGAATTTTCAAATATTTATTTGAATACTATATTATTCACAAGTTTATAAAACATTGGCACTTTGTTATGGAATGTAATAACTGATATAAAGTCAAACTCTAAACAAAAAGTATATCCCTGCTATGGTAGGAACTAATAAGAGAATTAAAGGAAGAGCCATGGCGGAATGAGAGAAAGGGAAAGCACAGGCAACACAGGTCTATGCCGGGCCATGTCTAGGTCCAGGTTACTAATGCATTCCCATGATTTTTCTCTTACTATCAATATTTTGGCCCTGCATGGAATTGTAGATTTCTTTCCCACATACACATGACATCTGGCCCTGCGTGGCCACATAGCTAAGTTTCTATCTATGGACTGGACTTCGGACAATGAGGTTTTCCCGAATGAGCATTGTTACCTCTTTTTTTAGCTTGGACACCTGACAGAGGTGGTTTCCCAACAGGGCACCAATTCCAGGTAGTTAGATAACTTTCAGACATCTATATTTTTCGACCAGGAATCAATACACAATCTAAATTACAAAAAAAAAAAGAGAATTAAAGGGAAAAAAGTTTGTAATTGAGAAAATTTGTAAATTAACAATATAGTTTGTAATATTATCTTTCAGAGATAATTTAATCCATTTAATTGAACAAACTATAAGAAAAATTGGTTTTTGTAAGCTATAAGTTTATATTACCTTTAAAAGACAAAAATTATAGCATATATCCATGACACTGGTGCTGAGGCTGCCAACGAAGGAAACCAACCCCACCACTAGGTGTTAAAGTTCCAAAAAACTTGTCCATAATGGATGAAAGAAGACACTATTACAATAGTAGTTGGGGCATAGTCTATGATCATACACAAATAGATGTCCTTGTGATCTTACAATCCATACTGAAACTAAGAAAATCAAAACAGAACAGGTCATGTAAATTATTTACTATGATAACTGCTAGGAAAAGCATGTCTGGATGACTTAGGCCATTTTGGAGTCATGACTGAATGAATTAAATTTTATGCCTCTGTTGCGGATCTTATGAGCCTGAATCCAGGATCCAGTCCAAATTTTGTGCCATCAATTCTTTCTGAAACTTTTGTTCAGCATTGTCCCTGCGTAGCTCCAATATGAGGTCGCATTGAATGTCTGTAAACCCAGTAGGAGGAGGTGTCTGCACCTAGGGACTAGAGGCATTATCAGTTTCAATATTGGGCACATGCGAACTAGAGGATGAGGGAGGAGTGAAGACTCATTTGATTTCTTTAGCAAACATGACTAGAGGAGGACAACTATGTTCCATGACTGAGTGACACTGGCACTCGTAGGCGAAACCAGATGCTCGAGATACTTTGAGACCGCGATCACAGAGACCAAGAAAACTGCCACCAGCTCGTTTAAGCTTACCTCGTTCCCTAGGCATGAACATGGCATGACGATAGAAGAGAAAAATTTGAGCAAAGAAAGGAGGTGAAGGCGTAACACAAAAGATAAACTAGACGAAAGGAAGTAGGGTGTTGGAGAGGGGGATGGACCAAAATGAACCAGAATTGGGGAAATAAAATTCTAAAAGAGTCCTCTAAATGTAGTCGCAAACCATTAAGGAGTTGTACTGAGTGAATCTGAAATCCAATGCTTGCAGACTAAGGAGATCCATCGGAAAATCCAAATGAGATAAGGGTTGTAAGAACTTGTTGAACAAGATTAAATGAACATTGACAACAATCAACCTTGGTGAATGTTGGGGAGGTTGCAAGTTGACATAAACATAAGGTGGTGGCGTATCAATGTGACACCCCATCAGGGGACAAACTATAAGAAACATTAAAATAAGATACTATAAGGAAAAAAACTGGTTTTTAACCAAGAGATTTTATAAATTAATAATATAAAAATACAATAGTATATTTAAAACAAAATGAAAAGTTTACTCAAGATTGCCATCTGAGTGGTTTAGTTTTGTGGCATTTCCATGATGGTCTTTTATTATCTTAATGATATAATGGAAGATAGTGAAATAAGGGACAATTGGTTTTGCAGTGAGAACATAAGTGATGATTTTTAAGTTATTCTCATATGTATGTGCATTCCAATCATTTTGTTATCTATTAGAAACATTGCATTTTCAAAGTAGGTGGAGGTGTTGACGAATTGCTACTATCTTTTTGTCATCATGCTTGGTAATTTCACACGAAATATAAATAACAAATAGAGTAGTGTTTTTCTTCATATCCATATTGAGATATCAAGTAAGCATGATATGGCTCTTCTATTGTTGGCAAAGTTTATATATTGAGTAGCTTGATCAATGTCCAAAAGAAATTCATCATTAACTAATTTAGTGTTTGATTTATTAGTAATGTTTTTCAATGATGTAAAGGCTCCATGGATCAACTCTATCAATTCTTTCCAATGATGGAACTTTTCTTAATCATAGGGATTGGTAATGATTTTTTGCTAGCATAATGGTTATCGTCTAGTTGGGGGGATTTTGGTTTCAAACATTTATCTTTTTGTTTTTCTACATGTTTGTGGGAGTGCCTTGTATCTTAGCCATCATGATATTTGGTCAAGGTATTGGTTTGACCATGTTTGACTTAAACACTTTTTATGTACATTTAAGTCAACTTGGACAATGGACAAATATGTGTTATGTAACTTGTATATATACCATGAGTCATTATGAATGCATTGAATGTTGTATAAGTTAAGTTGAGATTTATAACATGCATGACTATACAACGAGCATTAGAATACTTGGGTGTTTAATCCAATTGGGTATTTTAAACCAAGCCTAAGGGAATTGCCATGCTAGATAAGTTGAGATAGTAACATGACACTAATGATCCGATAAAATAATAGAGAACTAACATTACTTTTGTAAATAAGTTGTAAATGTATTTTAAAAATAACTCATATTACAATAGTAATTAACAAATATATTATATTTTGTACCAATGAGTTTTTTATCAATCAACCTACATAGTTGCACTACCACATGGATGGGAGATGACACATGAGAGGGCATGCGAGAACATTCCACACCCTTTGTCTCAAGAAACATGTTCTCTCATTTGCAATGTTGGACTCCTCAACTATGTTGACGAGGCAATATTGTTGAGGGTGAAGAATCAATTTATATTACATCCAATTCATTAGTGGGATAAAGGATTCCAAACATTGTGGGTGGGGGTGAGCAAGTAATTTATCTCATGAAAGCATGATATGTATTTATATCTACATTATCCAAGAGGGAATGGGATGCTCCTTATTTTCCCAATATGCATAATATGTCACTATTTCGATGCAGATGGACTACATGGACAAGTATTGTAGTGTCGAGGTGGTTAGAGTAGGCAAACATGGGATGAAATGTAGGACAACTCATTGTTTCCAATTCTGAGATGATGATTTCAGAGGACGTGAGGGGAATTTTCACTATCCTTTACACCTTGAGTTGTTCTCTTGGTGATGGGAAGTGGATACACTACAAGATAATATATTGTGATGATCATATTATTGAGTATCACACACTTTATGGGTGTAGCATGATACTTTCAAGATGTTTTGTTTTCTTCATGCAGTGTTAACCTTAGATTATTATTATGGCACTAGTGGGAGGTTGGGGTCATTACCTTAGGAATTTGAGTTGTATCATATATTTTTTGAGAGGTTTCCAACCATTCAACTTGAATTTAACTTGCTCCCTCACTTTGAATTGATTCTCATCTGTAATATGACTTGGGGGAGTTTGATGCCCAAAGTGGGGAAACATATAATGCCTTGCAAACCCGTACTTCAATGATTGACATGTTTGGGCATTTAAATGAGCCTCATTTGGATTTTTACCACATGCCTCCACATGCGTTGGTTTGTCATTCACCCTCATTCTAGTTCCAATTATGTTGATGGGTTGAAATGGCTCACTCAACAACAAGGGTTCACCCTAATGAGAAGTCCCAATTAGATTGATCCTTGTTTGATATAGGGAAGCCATCCATATTTTGTCCTAGTAGCCATTATTGATTTGGGTTTTACCTATTTTGGTATAGAAATGATGAATAAAACACATAACCAAACATATTACCACCATTATACTTAGCAATAAGTTGACTGTGAAAATAAAAACATGAATATGAATAAATAGTTGCAAAACCCAAAATAGTTTTGTATTAATAAACTAATTACAACTTCATGCCTACAGGTTTAGACAAATATTTCTAGAAAATAGAAATAAGAGTGCAAACTCTAAACATGAGATAGTTTACAATGTAAAGGATGTTCCTACAACAACCCTAATTATCAATAGATACAGAAGAATAGTCCCCGACATATGCATCATATGAATCACATCTCTACATAAAATTCTTGGCCAAAGGTGACTAACATCCTTGTTTCCACTTTTCACTCTTTCTTACGTAATGTCTTCAGATGAAAATGTATAATATCCTTTTTAGTATCAATACTTAGATGTTGTTGCCACAGGATACGTAAGATGAAAATATACAAACTTTGAATCATATTTTAGAAAAAATAATTTAACATAAAGAAGTCAATTGACAACTTAATAAGATGCTCAAGTTTACTTCCTTGAGTTGAATATCCTTTCATGGTATATGACATTGGTCACTTTGATAATGATTGTAAAGACACATTAGTTGAAATGTTGTGTTATTGGGTTTCTAGGCCATTGACAATTTGCCCATATTTTCATTTTTTGAATTTGAAACAATGGTAAGTAATCTCATAAAACTTGTAAAAATAAAGTTTCATATCTTAACAAGACCTTTACAATGGTACAAATATGACACAATTTTTTTTTTGGGTTCATAAGTTATGGTGAAAATTCTAAAATATGTGTTTCATAAGTTGCAAAAAGATGCATGTTGCATGTCACACAAAGTTCAAAGTTCACATATCACACGTCACACCAAGTTCAAGTTTTGCATGTCACATGTCACACCAAGTTCAAAGTTAACAAGTCAGACCAAGCTCAAAGTTCACTTGCATGGAACATATGCTTTTTGCATGTTGCATATCACATGTTGCAACATTTTCAAAGATGGATGTCGCATGTCACAAGATTTTGAAAGATGCACGTCACAAGTTGTAATATTTTTTAAGTTCTTTTTACGGCTTCCAAAAAATTCTTATTGCATCTTCCCAAAAATTTCTTTTTGCATGTTGCACCAAGTTTAAAGTTTGCACATTTCTTAGAAAAGATGCTTTCCACATGTCACGTGTCACAATAATTTCAAAGTTGCATATATCATGTCACAAGATTTTGGAAGTTTCATATTGCATATTCAAGTTCTTTTTGTTGCCTAGACTCCATAGCCCAAGCACAAGGCACCAGGTCTTGCTTGGATTCTTACGTTATATCTTAAAATACAAAGATATTACCATTCTTAAAAGACAAATAGATACAAGTTTGGAACTCTTGAAATCCACAAACAAACACGCATGTAAAATTTAAATCCAAACTTGAACAATTCGATCTCTTAAATTTCATGTTTACTAATGCTTTCAAATCACTAGGATGATATCCATGGAGCAACAAATTGATGCACAAATTGTATGTCAAGGCCAATAGAACCAATAGAACCAATAGAACCAAGGAGTATTGAATCAATATATACCAAGTCTAAGAGAAGCTGAAATTATCATTAAGTGTATAAYAAAATTACATTCACAGATATATACAAGCCATAAAAATAGCCTTGTGTATATTATCAAATGAAAAAGTACCCATAATGTCAATGCATTATATGCATCATTACATGTTCAACTATATAATGTACATCTAATTGTCTTATAAAATTATTACACATCATGAATTTCTTTTAGTCTTCTTTTGTGCTTTCTAGGTCTTAAGTAATTCATCCATCTCCATGTCTTCGTTTACTGGGTGCTATTCAACAATTGATGTTGTTTCATTCCTTTCACGCCGAGTACGTCTGGTCTCCTACCCATGGCGTGGATGCTGTTGTGAGGGGCCATCACCTACAAAACCAAAAAAGTATCAAATTTATATGGCCAATTTTTAAATATCTTTGAAGTAGTTCATTAATATTAAAAAAAAAAAAACTTTGCAATGTAATTATTTACCTGGTCCTCTAGTTGAAACCGTTGGAATGGTTTTCGGCCTATTCACCTGATATTCAGGTCGAGGAGGATCAACTATGACATTATATGCCATTGAAATGTAAAAATTTATAAGTACAAAATTATTAAGTATATGATTAATATACAACCATTTTATCGTCGTGGGCCTCAATCATAGGAACATCTTAGGGCTGCACCCCACTAGGATGGGGTTGCTCGGGAGCACCATGATCTTCTAGCTGCATTTCATTATCAATGCTCTATTTTCCAATACTAATGGTTTCATTGATAATGCTGCTCCCCTGATTAAAACAAAGCAAGACATTAAATTATGGACGATATAATTTTTTTACGTATTTTATAAGTAATGAAAGGTTATTGTGGATTGATTTTTATTTACCTTATCCCACAAACTGGATCTTTGGGTCTTCCCCATGCTTTTCCTATGATCAACCATGAATTTATAACCATATTTGTAACCAAGTTGGAGGTCTTCCTCAGTGGTTTCAGTTCTGAAGTCGTCACCCTGCATTGAATAAGGGTATGGCTTTTTAATGTTTTTGGCTACAATTACCTGAAAGTTATAAGGCGATACAAATAATATTCTTAAGATGTTTGGGTACTTACGATTCGTGACTGTAACCTCGAGTAGCCTCCCTTGCCTATCTTGTGTTGGCCATGTTTGGAAATCCTTGTTGTGGTTGCCTTCGAAGTGTCAGGCAACCTATCATCAAAATTTTCAAGTATGTTATATATAACCACACTTTTGTTTATATCTAAAGAAAATTAAAGCTGGTATTGAAATCAAAATATTGTAATTTGCCTCGGTGTACCACTTATTTTTTCTCCTGATTTTTTCAAAATATTCTCTTTTGCATCATCAATGATCACCTTCCACTCCCTCTCTGGAATTGAGGGAAGACGATGATACCTAGGATTTCCTACCAAGCTTCGTCTATAAACACCCCATGTATATTTTAAATATTTTCCAGCTGCAGAGGTGACCACTTTTTTTATTGAACGTGTCTACTCCAAAGAGGCCTTCAAGATAATCCATAAGTTCCTTTTTGAGGTTGGAATTATGGCAATTCCACCTCATGCATAAGGTTGCCCCAAAAATCAACAAGGCCTTGCTCTCTAGGTGCCTATAAAAATGGTCGTTTCCTACACACAAAAATATATGATCACTAATTTAAAATTAATAATCCAGATGATTTGTGTATGAGATGGACAACATTAAATGATTAAAATATGAATTAAAACTGCCTGGGAGTCTTGATTGTTTTAATGGAAGCCCATTATCGTCGACCAAAAATGTGCAGGGAAGGGTCTCCGTGCTTGTCACACATCTAGCTCTAGGAAATGCAACCATGTCAACCACATCACCAACCTCATATCTACCACCATCTCTAGACTTTGACCGATGTGTGTATGTTTGGTGTTGCGTGTCATGGCTCCTATCTAAATTAGGTGTGGAAGATGGAGAAGTAAATAGTACTCTAACAGTTGTATGACCGCCCGCATCAAGACTCTATAGTGTCTCTCTAGCACCACTACTACCAACACCGGGCTGAATAGGCTCCAAAAATCTCTTTATAAAAAAGAAAATGTTTTTTCGTGAGATAATGTAAAAGTTAAAGAACAAAGTTTCATAGTTGAACATATGAGTACATTAGAAAAAAACACTTTAAATTATGGTTATTACTTTATATTTGTTAAGTTGTGACATAAGGAGATTGATCTTTGCTAGGACGTAGAGAGTTCTATCTGGACGATCTAATAAGCTAGCAAGTTCCTTGTTCTCTTTAATGATCTTTTTTATTTATTAATACCATCAGATCAGGGGATGAATACAATCCCTCCTCATTGGCACAATCATGATCAACATGGCCTGTCGACTACATATAATTTCAACAAAAACAATGTTATTTCCGTAAAATTATATAAGCAAATAATAAAATTCACGTAAAATGATATTGGAAATTGATAATCATTTACATGTTCTATGGTTGGCCCTTTTCCATGATCATCCTGCCACATTATAATATAATTAGAACCCCCAAATATTTAAAAAATTGTTAACGATAACAAAAAAACTGATTGCCACCCAGATAAAATCAACCTCAACGATCAAGCTCCCACATTATTATAAAATTGGGACCGTGAAATATTTAAAACAATGTTAAGGATAATAAAAAAATATAATGCAATCAATAGAGGTTTCTTAAAGAGGTGTTTCATAAGTACCCACACACTATTAGTTGATGTTTCTATTCGATTCAAATGGTAATCCACTAATAAATCTTCCTCGAGAGCTATCTTTTTTATTGCGCACAGGACTACCCGATTCTCTTCTCGTCCCCCATATATGCAATTCAATTGCTTGTTTGTTGTCCTGGGTCATGTGTGGTTTATAAACCCTACGATATTTTTGGAAGATTTAGGCCTTCCATCAATATAGATAGTCGCTCCCTTTAACCCTTGTTGATTAGTTGTATATAATTTGCGGCGAGTGCATATCTCTGCATACTTTGCATGTACCAGAACAACCGCATCCAATCGTTATAATTGTAACACGGTCCGACATAATCCATCAATTCAGTTACTGTATTGTATTTTACAATTATTCCATCCATGGAAAATAGCCCCAGGCCATGCAGGGAGAATGGTGCAATGAGACATGTCCTATTGTTGACAATGAAGCCAACATCTATAGGAGGTAGTTCCTTAGGTACCCATTGTTTTAGCAGATGATTATACCTGAGTGACACCTATATGTCTCCTATTTTTAGCAGATGATTATACCTGAGTGACACCTATATGTCTCCTCCTATTCTCTCATCATTATAAGAGCATGATCCTCCTTTGGCAAGAAATAATTCCACAAGCGCCTACAAAATTTTCTTCTGACTTTTCACCTTTTGTTTTCTATCATCTAGATGCAGTCACATTTCCGTCCTTCATTTGTCCTAAGCTTTCCTCACTGAACGAAGAAATATCTGACAGATACATGTTTGGTTGTACCTTCAAGCCAGGCTGCATCGCAGCTATTAGTGAGTAGACCATCATCATCTTAGTTCCAATTCTATGATTTTTTCTCGATATTCAAAGTTCTAAATAATTTTATTATCTCTTTAGTTTTAGATGCACAATTAGACTAGGGTGAAATTACCACATAGTAGGGCACTCATGCATGTGGATTCACAACTTAGTGAAGGGTATGTATCTCTAGGTGGGTGCACCTTAATTCAACTCACTTATCCATGCAAACAATATGCACTATGGTTAGATTTCACACTACAGAATAGTGGTCAACCACCTAATGTAATGTGATATCCCTCTTGATTTTGGACATATTAAGGACATATTAATGTGATAACACTAAGGACATGATAAGTTTATCATATGGATCTAAGAAAAAAATAGTAGTAAGTTTGTTGTTTGTTGGATTTGTGCAAATTAGAATTATTATAAGAAATGTCCATTGAAGATGAGGGTCAATGCTATAGAGTAAGAAATCCAACCATCAGTTGGTGTGTTGCAAATCTTGGGTGCTTTAGTTGGCAATATGTCTAAGGCAAGCCAAGAGTAGAACTATACAAATATTAGTTTTGTTCAAGACAAGAGTAGAACTATACAAATATTAGTTTTGTTCAAGCCAAGAGTAGAACTAAACAAATATTAGTTTTGTTCAATCCAAGTTGAAGAATAAGTTAGTTATGGCGATGGTTAACAATAGTGTAACCCACATTTTTATGTAGGAAGTAGTGGTTGTTAAACTCAATGTGCAGTTGAAATTGGTGCAATCTTTTTTCAAGGTAGTAAACTCTAACACAGGTAGGGTGGTTGGCTTGGCCAAAGGAGTCAACTTATAGCTTGGACACTAGAGTGGAACTACTAGTTTCAAAGTGGTACCCATGGATGAATTTGAAGTTTTTTTTGTACAAGAGTTTATGAGGATGTGATAGGTGGCACTAATCCCTCACCTTAAAAATTTGTTAAGCTTTGATGACACAAAACTTCACGTAATTCCTATGTTGAGGGGGAAATAGAGTGCAATCACTAGGAAAATACCATGAATATGATTACAACAACCAATCATGATGTAGTGCAACCTTACAAAGATGAATTTGGAGGTTTTAAGACATCAAAGAATATCTTGAGTGTATTTTTTTGGTAACCTTTGGTGGATGAAGGCCCACAGAAAAATTTGTTTACTAGGTTTGAATCTGTAGTAAATAACACTATGTCTATGATATCCAAAGTAGTGAATGTCTATTTAGATAATCAATATGTTCTAAACTTTCGTTGGATGGTTCATTTGACTTAAGCAGTTCAAAAAAAAATGATGTAGACTTTAAGGAAGGAATGGATTACAATGTTAGTGTTTCCAGTGGCATTTGTGGCCACTTTCCATCCTTTTATCACTAAATAAAATCATAGGATGACTCACTACTAGCTTGGAAGGTAGTGGAGCCAAAACACCCCACAAGGAAGTAAGTGCCTAGTTTGGTGTAAGTTGGTAGGAATTAACATATTTTAAATGTGATATCATGCACTCGAGTCTATTAAAGAGATAATCACATACAAAGAAGTGAATTAGAAAATCCAAGTAGGAGTGTTTGATTCTACAACACATGATGATGTACTTTCATGGTTTTCAATGTAGAATTGGACTATCTACCTAGCTTGTTTGAAGGCATGAAGACAAAGGTGTATTAAGGCATGGGAAATTGGAGTTGAAGGTAAGTACAAGTGTGTGTAGAAATGTGAATAAATTGAATTGAGTTTAGTTGAAAATGGATGGCGAGTCTGTGTAGTATAGTAGTTAGTTGACAAAGACATGTAGAATTTATGAGGATGTTGTTGGGGCAACATTGAACATAAGTGGGGGAGGATGTCCAAGTTTGCAAGTAGGACATATAGAAACACTTAATGACTACATGGATTTCCCCCCTACTTTTGAAGGTGGGAATGTGGTCTACTATGTTGCTAATTCCCAAAAGGTGGTGGCCGGGGCACACAACTCCTCCCTACAGGTAATTTCATTCTGCTTGTCTAATCAATTGAGTTAAATAGGCTAATAAGGGCTTGGAAGTCTCAAATAGTTGTGTTAGTTGAATGCCATCTAGTTCTTAGTCAACTTAGTAATGTAGATTGGGGCTGTAAATATTATTTGAAAGGGAGCCTCTTTTATTATATCCTATCATAAGGAAGTATCTAGTGGAGTGCTTGTAATGTGGAAAGACATTGGAAATTTCAATCAAATAAGGTTTATGGTAGACAATTCAAGACATGAAGATATTACCCATGTCCCAACAAATGGTTAGTAACTTTGTATTGTTAGGATCCATGCACCTACTAATCCTAGAGACAAAGAAAGAGATGCATTCTGGGGTACAAATTAATATTGGAGAAGCTTTGGCTCGAGGAAATTTTAACAATACCTCCTATTCACGTGTTGCAAAAGGGGTTTTGAAGAATATTGAAAGAGGAATCTCCACCTACAATTTCAAATTCATATGTGCATTGGAGAGTAAGCTATGCCAATTGTTATTTGAACCTATATTTCAAGTATTTGTTGCTTAAGAATTAATGACAACACCACATTTTTGTGAAGATAAAAATTGGATTAATCTTAGTGAATGTTTGCATATTATAAGGGGAAAGTGGGAAGATGTATTTACAATACAACTATATTTGGGTGGTGAAGCTTTTATGTGTTGTATTTACAGTACAAGTACTACATTCCTTGGCTAAGGTTTGGAGTAGGACATAACATTCCTTGGCTAAGGTTTGGAAAGTTTTGATTGTAAGGGGCCAATTGTTGTTGCTACACATTTACTTTGTTTGTTTAGAATATATCAAGGATATAAGTTCAAGTTAAAGTTTGAGGAACCATGAATATAGATGTACCAAGACTCATGGATGTAAGGGATAATGACATGGTTGATGGGGAAACCCATGGTTTAATTGGGCCATTGATAGTGAGTGGAGCAACCACTTGAAATAAAGAAGGAAATATATATGTTCCATCAAAAGGGGGATATGTTGAAGAGGTCGGGAGAGGGTCAGATCAAGGGAAACAACTATTGATCTAAGAGGAGGGGATTCCCTCTTCCTTGGAAGAGAGGTGAGTTTCAAGCTAAGAGGGAGGTTTAGTGAGTTGAATGTGAGGACCTCACAATATATCAAGGCCTTGTGAGAACTCTAGCTCAACACCTTGGAGGAAAACCAAATGGTTTTATATTCCCACCTTCACCTCCCATACTTGGATGAGTACGCGTTCATATACCATGGATGCAAGAGGGTGGAATGTTGAGCATGTTCATGATTGGATTCTAGTTTCCCTAAAYGTTAGTTTTGAGGATGCATGTATTCCTATCCAAGAGGTTGGGAGAATGTTGGGAGAAAGAAGAGGAACCTCACTTATTTTMGAGAAAAGGGACACAACTCTCCCTATTGTAGGGGAAGGCTAGTATAAGAAGTAGCATTTACCAGATAGAGGGGGGATAAAAGTAGTCTTTGACCACTTCCAGAATGGGATCATCCTTCTTAAGTAGGACAAGGTCTAAAATATCTTCAAGAGAATTTTATATATTTCCATCAAGGATATGGACAATTCTGATGTGGACAGTTTTGCATGGAGGCATTTCATTTGGTAAACCATTCCATTTGGTGTTTTTTGCACTAAGTGTAAAGAACAATGTTGGATAATTATAAGATGTAAGTTAGGTATGAGCTATTTGTTACCTCTTTATTCCCTTTTATTTTAATGGTATCCATATTTTGTATTGATCAAATGAGGAATTAACCCGGAACTGATGCCATTAGACACAAACTCAATCCTAAGGCAAACTAAGGAGAAACAACAACACACGCTAATTAATCTAGGAGTCAAGCATGCAAACAAACCTTCTCACAAAGAAGCGCTAGTTGGTGATGGAATCCAACATCACAAAATCGATGTGCGAAGGGGCTGAGTTTCGATGGTTGGGAAAGTTGCATTGAAAACCTTCTTAACAAACTGACGCCCTGGTGCAATTTACCTCACCAAGCAGTGGGAAACCCTCCAAGGAGTTCGAGTGAGTCTAGCCAACGTCGATCCCAGGTACAAAACCACCTTCCCTATGCTGTCGCCTTGTGTAAGAAGTCTAAAATATTATGGCCTCTATGGTACCACCTACTATACCAAATTATAGGGGGGACAGTCGACAGTCGACACCAAGACCAACAAAGAAGGGTTGACTACTCTAAGAGCCCCAATGAGCCCTCGTGATTGACCCTTGTGTTAGAAGGGCTTCCCAAAGTTAGTGATATAACAACTGGATTTCACTCCCTAACTCAAGGCTTTATGTTTGTTTAGAAGCTTTGGAAAGTTATTATCACAATCCTATTCCAAATCTCTACACCTAAGCTAAGATGGGTTTGAAGAGCCCTAGAAAAGTTGCTAGATAAATTTTATTTAGCGCTTGATTTTAGGCTGTTGTTACTCAAAGGAGTGGTCATGAAACTAATGGCATTTTGACTCGACTCTTTAAACTATGCAAGAGGAAAATTAAATGAAAGAATTTCAACTTCGATGAAAACTAGCTATGGGAAGAAGTAAGAGGTTTTAAGCAAAGAAATAATTTCTTGATAGATTACTATGTGTGCAATACTACTTGTTGGAGCCGCCCTTGTTTTTCACCTCGCGCAATTTTCAATCTTTGATATTTGAGATCTAAAGTTGCTTTTCTTCTCCTTCCGAAATCATAAAGCTCTGAAATCTTGTCCCATGAATAACAATGCTTTGTCACTTTCAAAAAAAGGGTCCATTT
>SNQJ01S0042083.1:98013-110748 GCA_010110895.2 Picea sitchensis
AATTCCGCTCGCATCACATCTCACCTGAAATGTCTTTTCGAAATTCAGCAAGACCAGAATTGGTTGTTCTGTTATCTTCTCCTTTAATATATTGAAGCTCCTTTCAGCCTCCTCTATCCATTTAAAAGACTTGTGCCACTTCTTTACTGCATCCATCATGGGTGCACAAATCCCACTGAAGTCTCTAATGAACTTCCTATAGAAGCTCGCTAATCCATGAAATCTTCTTACCTCAAACATGCTTCTTGGTGGCGAACATTCTTTGATCGCTTTCACCTTCTCTGGATCCATCTTCAGTTCATTCGAAGAGATCACAAAACCCAAATAAATGAGTTCTGTCTTCATAAAAGAGGACTTCCTCAAATTGATCAACAACTTCTCCTATTGTAGCCTCCTCATTACTAGCGTTAGGTTCCTCAAATGCTCCTCTTTAGTCCTGCTAAAGATCAATATATCGTCCATATATACAACCACAAACTTGCCAATGAAATCTTTCAGAATTTCATTCATCAACATTATAAAAGTACTCGGGGAATTTGTTAATCCAAATGGCATAACCAACCACTCGTATAGACCTTCGTTTGTTTTAAAGGTTGTTTTCCATTCATCACCTTCTCTCATTCTAATATGGTGATATCCACTTTTCAGATCTATCTTAGAAAATAAATTTTCTCCACTTAAGAAATCCATTAAATCATCCATTCTCAGTAAAGGAAATTTGTACCTGATGGTGATCTTGTTGATGGCTCTCGAGTTTGTGCACATTCTCCATCCTCCATATTTCTTTGGGCTCAAAAAATTCGGTACTGCACATGGACTCAAGCTCTCTCTGACCAAACCTTTGTCTAGCAACTCTTGGACTTGGTCCTTCACTTCTTCATTCTCTCGAGGTGTCAATCTGTACACCGCTTTGTTTGGCAGACTTGCTCCTGGTATCAAGTCGATATGATGACTGCTACTCCTGATGGGCGGCAATGAGTTTGGAAGCTCATCCACCACTATATCAACAAAACTATCCAGCAACTCCTGAGATTCTTCAGGAAAATCATCCATTAATGTACTCATAAGGATGACTCTGGGCTTCCTCAGCACAACGAACTGCATCTCTTGTTCTTCCTTGACTTCTTTCAGTAGTTCCTTCCCACTCATGAGAAGTATTCTTGTACTGGCTTCCTCCTTTACTCTCTTCTCCTCTATTGGCAACAACATATGCGCCCTACCATTCTTTTCTAATGTTTATGTGTTTTTCCTCCCATCATGAATGACATTTCTGTCAAACTGCCATGGTCTTCCCAACAGAATATGGCATATGTCCATGGGAATTACATCACATAGGATTTCATATTTATATCCTCCTATTTTAATTTCAAACAAGAATTGTTTAGTGATCATTACCTAGTGTCCTTTTTGCAGCCATGAGACTTTGTATGGTTTTGGATGTCCAGTTGTCTTCAGCTCCAATTTCTCCACCATCTATGTGGATACTAGGTTGTTAGTACTCCCACTTTCAATGATCACCTTGCATACTTTATCCTTAGCCTTGCAAGTTGTCCTGAAGAGACTATTTCTCTGCACTGGCTTTTCAATTTCTGCCTCCGGTTCCAAGAGAACTTTTCTCAACATTAGGGATTCTCCATCCTCTGATCCCTCTGATTCAACATTTCTTCATTGGGCTTATGAAATGTGAGCTTCTCCTCCTTCCTTCTTCTTCTCGGGGCATTCCCAAGATATGTGCCCTATCTTTCCACATGCATAACATCTTACTCCTCCTCTGCCTCTTCCTCTAAAAGAGTTTCTTCCACCACCCTGTCTTTCTCGAGAACTTCCTCCTCATTATGAGTGATTATGTGGTTTCTCAACCTCGTCCTTAGACTGATGTGCTATGTCATGGTTAAATCCCTTGCTTTTTCTTGGGACTGAGCCTTTACCTCTTCCTCGTTGGTTCTATTTTCTGGCCAACTTCTCCTCTTCCTTCAGTGCAAACTGATAGGAATCCTCCATGGTTCTGACTGACATCATGCTGAGCTCGTCCTGGATCTCATATCTCAAGCCATTTATATATCTGGTGACTTTCTCTTCATCCCTCTCTCATTGTCCATTTTTGATGTTTAATCGATAGAACTCCTTGGTGTGCTCCTTAACTGTCATCCCTTTCTGTCTTATGTTTTGCATTTTCTTGAAAATTTTTATCTGATAATATTTGGGTATGAACTTATCCTTCATCTTGGCTACTATTCCATCCCAAATCTTTATCTTCTGTTTGCCCTTTCTTCTTCTCTTAGCCTGTAGTTCATCCCACCACAGTGCTGCATGTCCTTTTAACCTAGTGACTTCCTGCTTCACCTTCTTCTCCTCATCGATGTCTTCATAATCAAAGTGTATGTCCATGGATCTTATCCAATCCAACAGTTCTTTAGCATCTAGGTTTCCCTCATACATGGGAACCTCTATCTTAGCTCTGCCTCCCAGTCTGGCAACTGCTTTCAACAAACGTTCCTCTACAATACCTTCTCTTGCAGCTTCTTCAACTTCAACCTCTTCACTTTCTACTTCACTGACGTCTCCAGTGTCAGGTGCTCTTCTCTACGCTGCTTCCATTGTTTCCAATCTGGTGTGAAGTTCTTGTATCTCCCTCTCTACAACACGGTTGGCTAAAGATTCCTCTTGTCTTCTTAGCAACATTGTGTTCATTGCTTGTCACACACAGAGTACAACTCCGAGTTCTTTGTCTCTTCCTCTTTCTTTCACCTGAAGTCTACAGATGAAGAAATTATGCTTTGATACCACCTGATGCAGACCCCCTATCACTCTTGAGGGTTGTGCGACCTCCCGGTCAGGATCTTCTGGTTCGGGGTTGAAATGGCTCTTCTGGTTCCGAGCTGGAACCTCCCCCTTCAAATCCACAGGTCCTTCTCTGGGTTCGCTTGCGTGACCAAGTGCTAGGCTCACGTTCTCCACTCATTGTGACCATGGGCACGAGCACGGACTTGGCCCAAAAGGCGTTCCACGTTTCACGACCCTGGGCTTTCCAATACGACGAGTGCTGGACTCCTCCAAGTCACGAATGCAAAAATATCGATGACGCGAGATATACAGCTTAGATCTCTCTTGGATCGATGACTATGCTTATTTTGGTGTTTCATGTTTCGTGACTTCATGTCATACGGAGATGTCCACTCCTCTTCCTGGTCACCGAAATCATGAAATATCCCATCACTACAGATTGACGGTTCTAGGCCTTCGAAGATCTGATGGCTCCGATATTTTTGGGGTTCCACCGGTCGAGAGTCCCACACTGTTTACCCTTGTACTCCCGATTTCCGTAATCACAAAATCTCCCCTCACTGCAGATCAACGGTTCTAGGCCTTCAAATATCTAACGGCTCCGATCTTTTCGGGGTTCCACCGGTCGAGAGTCAAATATCCGCTACAAAGTCTTTTGTATTTTTTAAAGGACTATGTAACAAATCTCAATTATAAGAAGATTCAAATAGGACCTAAGAAACTTATGTTGTTTCCTTAACCATGGGTGACATAACACTATCATTGAATAGTCAAATTTTTACATTTCATTGTCATGCATCATGTGTACTGAGGGCTAGAGCCACCACAAAGGAAATATACAACGAATATTTGTCTTATGAACAAGATATGGTACTATCCATTTTGAGGTTTGGCATAGAGATTGTTATTATATACTACACTACATTACACCATATAATCCCTACAATCCTTGCAAACCATGTAACACCATTCAAATTAGACACATTCTTGCGACGAATTAGCTATACTATCGACGAACGTTTTTCATCGATAATATAGCTAATTCATCGCAATATTATTTACATTCGTCTCTCTTGTGACAATATCGAATGATTCTTGGATTCATTTAATATTTGGTTTATCAACTTGAATTTAAAATTTGATACTTTGCAAGCTAGTTTGACCTTGAGTCAAATACAAATATGAAATTTGGAATCATTAACGTATCTACTAGAACATATGAAAAATAGGGTTTATGGTTTACATGATGATATGATGATGGAAGAAAGTGGGTGTGTGAGTCAAATTTGAGTCCAGAAACCCTCCCATATAGTTAAGGCATGATAATAGTCTATCCATGTCAAATTTCAATGCATACAAAAACAATTTGAAAAAATTTCAACGTTGGCCCCATTCACATGTCGTTGTTGCCCGCCTCTAGTATTTTTATGGTGTTGATTAAGAAATCAACGAAAAAGAGGATTTTTTCATGAAAAATATGACACATATACATTGTATATACATTAATGTAGAACCTAAAATAAAAATTAAGAATTATTGTCGAAAACTTAAAACTTGCGTCAACCAATTTGTGTACTTTGAAAGAAAATTAGGGTTTATGGTTTACATGATGACTTGATGATGGAAGAAAGTGGGTGTGTGAGTCAAATTTGAGTCCAGAAACCCTCCCATAAATTAAGGCATGCGAATAGTCTATCCATGTCAAATTTCAGTGCATACAAAAATAGTTTGAAAATATTTCAATGTTGGCCCCATTCACATGTCACTGTTGCCCGCCTTTAGTATTTTTATGGTGTTGATTAAGAAATAAATGAAAAAGAGGGATTTTTCATCACAAATATGACATAGATACATTGTATATACATTAATATAGAACCTGAAATAAAAATGAAGAAAGACCGACTAAAACTTAAAACTTGCGTCAACCAATTTGTGTACTTTGAAAGAAAATTAGGGTTTATGATTTACATGATGACTTGATGATGGAAGAAAGTGGGTGTGTGAGTAAAATTTGAGTCCAGAAACCCTCCCATATCATTAAGGCATGTGAATATTCTATCCATGTCAAATTTCAGTGCATACATAAACAATTTGAAAATATTTCAACGCTGGCCCCATTCACATGTCATTGTTGCCCACCTCTAGTATTTTTATGGTGTTAATTAAGAAATCAATAAAAAAGAGGTATTTTTCTTCACAAATATGAAACATATACATTGTATATACATTAATGTAGAACCTAAAAGAAGAATGAAGAAACAGTGATGAAAACTTAAAACTTGCATCAACCAAATTGTGTACTTTAAAAGAAAATTAGGTTTTATGGTTTACATGATGAATTGATGAGGGAAGAAAGTGGGTGTGTGAGTCAAATTTGAGTCCATTAATCCTACCGTATATTAAGGCATGAGAATAGTCTATCCATGACAAATTTCAGTGCATACATAAACTGTTTGAAAAAATTTCAACGTTGGCCCCATTCACAGGTCATTGTTGCCGGTGTCTAGTCCTAGTTCAATTTCTATTCCTTGTTCCTCGTTCCTCGTTCCTCATTCCTCATTCCTCGTTCCTTGTTCCTCGTTCCTCGTTCCTCTTTCCTCGTTCCTCGTTCCTTGAATATGGTGTATTCCCCAAGATCCATTATTTTTGTAAAAAACATACTAATGGCATAAAATGTCCCACACCAAGATCAAATATCCGCTACATAAGTCTTTTGTCTTTTTTCAAGGACTATGTAACGAATCTGAATTCTAAGAAGATTCAAATAGGACCTAAGAAAATTATGTTCTTTACTTAACCATGGGTGACATAACACTATCATTCAATAGTCAAATTGTTACATTTCATTTTCATGCATCATTTGTACTGAGGGCTTGAGTCACCACAAAAGAAACATACAAAGAATATTTGTCTTATGAACAAGATATGGTACTATCCATTTTGAGGTTTGGAATAGAGATTGTTCTTATATAATACACTATATTACACCATATAATACCTACACTCCTTGCAAACCACGTAACACCATTCAAATTAGACACATTCTTGCGACAAATTAGCTATACTATCGACGAACATTTTTCGTCGATAGTATAGCTAATTTGTCGTAAGATTATTTACATTCGTCTCTCTTGTGACGATATCAAATTATGCTTGGATTCATTTCATATTTGGTTTATCAAATTGAAATTAAAATTTGATACATTGCAAGCTAGTTGTACCTTGAGTCAAATACAAATATGAAATTTGGAATCATTAACCTATCTACTAGAACATACAAACAATAGGGTTTATGGTTTACATGATGATATGATGATGGAATAAAGTGGGTGTGTGAGTGAAATTTGAGTCTAGAAACCCTCCCATATCGTTAAGGCATGCAAATATTCTATCGATGTCAAATTTCAATGCATATAGAAACAGTTTGAAAAAATTTCAATGTTGGCCCCATTCACATGTTGTTGTTGCCCACCTCTAGTATTTTTATGGTGTTGATTAAGAAATCAACTAAAAAGTGGGATTTTTCATCACAAATATGAAACATATACATTTTATATACATTGATGTTGAACCTGAAATAAAAATCAAGAAAGACTGACGAAAACTGAAAACTTGCGTCAACCAATTTGTGCACTTTGAAAAAAAATTAGGGTTTATGGTTTACATGATGACTTGATGATTGAATACAGTGGGTGTGTGAGTCAAATTTGAGTCCAAAAACCCTCCCATATTTTTAAGGCATGCGAATAGTCTATCCATGTCAAATTTCAGTGCATAAAGAAATTGTTTGAAAAAATTAATGTTGGCCCCATTCACATGTCACTATTGCCCGCCTCTACTATTTTTATGGTGTTGATTAAGAAATCAACGAAAAAGAGGGATTTTCCATCACAAATATGACACATATACATTGTATATACATTAATGTAGAACCTGAAAGAAAAATGAAGAAATACTGCTAAAACTTAAATATCGCGTCAACCAATTTGTGTACTTTGAAAGAAAATTAGGGTTTATGATTTACATGATGAATTGATGATGGAATGATGTAGGAGAATCACCAACTCATCAAGCGAGCCAACATGGAGCGGAAGACAGTTGGATAAGCCATCACAAATTTTGAAATACTTTGGGATTGTTGCGCAAGTCTTAAATGAGTCATTTAAGAGATGGCGCACTTGTATATTGCAATGGACCTTGAGCCTTAAGCTCTTGTCCTTAGGTAGATAGACGGAATTTACTTTAGTTAATGCTGGTAGGTAGATTTTAATTATAGATTTGATATTTTAGAGCGCAAGAGGGAAACGGGATATAGACACCCTCATTGTGCATGGTAACATTATTCTGGATTATCGAGCATTTCGGAAGAGAAGAGCAAGAAGAGAGATGTGTAAAGAACACCCATGTACAGATATTGAATTAAGAGAAGAAATATTTGATTCAAATCCATGGTAAGGTGTCTATTCTCTGTGTGTTGATGTTTTTCTCATGAATGTTTGTTTCCTGTCATGCATTTTCTTTTATATGCTGTGTATGTGATTTCATGGTTGAATTGAAGTCAGAGAGGAAGAGTGAATGAGTTTCAATTGTTTCTCTAAGTGAGCTAGAAGATTCCTGCAAGGAGTGCAATCGAATTGTCCGCAAGGAGTGCGTTGACAGAAGGGTTCAATTAGAGACAACTTTTGTTCTCTTTTCTTCGAAGGTGCAACTAGGCACAAGTGCCGTGCAAGGAGTGCGCAGGCCAAGATAAGACTCAGAGTTGTGATTCTGAGAAAAGTATCGAAAGGTTGCTGCTGCAGGAGTGCTCAGAGTCGAACGAATTCAACACTTAGATAAGGTTGAAGATTTGCCGCAAGGAGTGCGTGCAAGAATTTCTCTAAAGGACTTGAAAAGTCGAGAACAAGCTCAGGTGGAGTAGGCCTTTGAATTCATCAAAGGATTGTACAGAAGGGTCGTGCATTGGAGCGTTCGAGCAAGTACCAGAATCTTGCGTGCAGGTGGACAAGTCTTCGTGGAGGAAGCTCTTGTTTCATTTTGCGGAATTATCAGAAGAAGAACGGAGGGATGAAATCATTTGAGGAGATTTCGCGAAACTCTGAGGGCTGTTGAACCTTGCAGGGGTGCAGGGGAGTTATCAGTGTAGACGAAGGAAGGAGAAGTGTAATCACTGATCCGTGCCGTAGGAGCCGTCAAATCTACACGTGAAATCGAGCATCGAGAGTTCGCGGGGTGAAGCACCAAAAGTTTGCAACAAGGATTGCGATATCGCGAGATGAAATATATCGATAAGTCACAGGATCATGTGGGCCATAGTCAGAGTGACGTGGATAGGTGACACGAGTCATCGGGATCTTGCTGCGAGAAGTCCCGAGCATTTGGGGTTAGGATTCGCGATCCCGTGAAGTCCGAAGTCCCAACGAGGTAAGGGATTGTCAGAGAAGTTAACTGCCACATGTGTATCGGTATTTCATCACATCGTGATTCAAGAGTTGGAAAACCAAGGACTTGGCATCGCGAGTAGCGAGGTCGCGATAAAGCCGAAGTCCCGATAAGCCGAGGGGAAATCAACATTGATTGACATATCGGGTCTCGGGGAATCGAGATCCCAACGAGTAATCGAGAACTTGCGAAGCTGCGAGTTCCGATCCTCCGAAGATAGAAAAGAGAGGATCGTGCCGAAGTGAACTGTGGGTGCAGATTTCCCGATAGGGAAATAGAAGAATCGTTGAGTTCTTTGGGCCGAAACAGAAGAGAAGGTCCTGTGAGAGCGGTCGTGCTCCGAGGAGTGCGGTTGGCGTCAAGTGGTATCAGAGCAGGAATTACCTCTTTTTTTTCTGTAGCAGAGTGGGACAGAATTCTCCATGCCTCCTAGGAGAGAAAGACAGTCACCTGACCCAGAGGACAGGGAGGTGCGAAGAAGAGGTAGGCCAGTAGGAAATCCTGAAATGGAAAGGCAAATGCGAGATCTCCGAGTGATACTAGAAGATATGGAGGCAGCACAGAGATGCAAAGCCAGCGCAGGAGATCTAAGTGACTCCGAAGGGGAATCTGGATGTAGAAGAGCTACTAGACTGGATTAGAGCTCTTGATACCTACTTCAATTATGAGGATGTCGAAGAGGACAGGAAGGTCAGACATGTTGTTACGCGCAACATTGTGGTGGGACGAGCTACAAGCTGACAGACGCTGCAAAGGCAAGCAAAATATCAAAAGCTGGGATCGAATGATTGCGAAGATGAAGGCAAAGTTCATCCCAAGGGATTATCAAATTACTCTGTTCAGGAAAATGAAGAACCTGAGACAGAATCTGATGACAGTGAAATAATACACTGAGGAATTCTATCGACTGAACATCGGAGCAGGTCATCGGAAGAGCGATGATGAGAAGGTTTCCAGATATCTGAATGGTCTGAGATACAACATTCAAGATGAATTGAGTATGGTAACCATCCGAACGGTGGAGGATTCTTATCAGATGGCTCTGAAAGCCGAGGAGAAGCTGAGCCATAAGCAAGGTCAGTGAGGGCGAGGCAGAAGTCAGCCTAGAGGCAAGACAGTTTCCCAAGAGAAATTCCAGAAGCCTAAGGAGGAATGGAAGAAACCTCAGGGTAGAATAGAAAGAGGTGGTACCTCACAGAAGGGACCATACATTGAACAGAGAGGGCAGCATAATGAGCAGAGACGAGATTATGCTGATGCAAATACTTTTCCTCGTACCAGAGGTAGAGGAAGAGGCCAAGGAGGAGTTATCACATGTTTTACATGTGGGAAGAATGGGCACAGGTCATTTGAGTTTCCAGAGAAAAATAAGGACATCGGAGAAGCTCACATCGTAGAAGATGGAATGTCGCTAATGATGCGTAAAGTTCTCTTAACACCCAAGAAGGAGGTGGAGGACACAGATATCCAGAGAAATAGACTTTTCAGAACCACATGCAATACCAAAGACAGGAAATGCAAAGTCATCATGGACAGCGGTAGCACCGATAATCTCGTTTCGATCGAGATGGTGGAAAAGCTGGAACTGGAGACAACTGATCACCTGAGTCCATACAAAGTTTCATGGGTACAGAAGGGACATCAGGTGAGTGTCACTAAACAGTGTTTAGTTGAATTCAAGATAGGTGGATATAATGATAAGTACTCTGTGATATTATTCCCATGGATGTATGTCATTTGTTGCTGGGTAGACCATGGAAATATGACATAAATGTGGTTCATGATGGGAGAATGAACACATATACCCTGGAAAAGGATGGGAGGACACACATGTTGCTTCCGATAAAGGATAAAGAAGTGAAACCGGAAGTGAGAAACACAATACTTCTCATGAGTGGGAAGGAACTTCTCACAGAGATGGAGAAGAAGGAAGATCCATAATTCTTTGTGGTCAGAAAACCGAGGATTGTTATGACTAGCACAAGGGTGGATGATCTACCAGATGAGATTCAGGAACTGCTGGAAGAGTTCGATGATATTGTAGTGGATGAATTACCTCATTCATTGCCACCGATGAGAAGTGTGAATCATCACATTGATCTCATACCAGGGGCTAGTTTACCAAAAAAAATCGCGTACAGATTGACACCGCACGAGAATGAGGAGTTTAAGAAGCAAGTGCATGAATTGTTGGATAAGGGACTGATCAGGGAAAGTTTAAGTCCGTGTTCCGTTCCAACGGTACTGAGTCCAAAGAAAGATGGAGGTTGGAGAATGTGCACTGATTCCAGAGCAATAAACAAGATAACCATCATGTACATGTTTCCATTGCCAAGAATGGATGATCTGATGGATTTCCTGAGTGGGGCAAGATTTTTTTCAAAGATAGATTTGAAGAGCGGATATCACCATATTCGCATGAGAGAAGGTGATGAGTGGAAGACAACCTTCAATACCAATTAAGGACTGTATGAATGGCTATTCATGCCGTTTGGTTTGACGAATGCGCCAAGCACATTTATGAGGTTGATGAATGAAGTCCTGAGGGAATTCATTGGGAAGTTTGTTGCCGTGTATCTGGATGATATACCGATTTTCAGTAAGACAAAGGCTAAACATTTGAAGCATTTGGCCATTTTTATGAGGAAGCTACAGCAGGAGAAGTTGTTGATCAACATGAAGAAATATTCATTTATGAAGACAAAGCTCATTTACTTGGGTTTTGTTATTTCAGCGAATGAATTGAAGATGGATCCAAGTAAAGTGGAGGTAATAAAAAATTGGCCGTCACCGAGAAGTATTTTCGAGGTGAGAATTTTTCATGGTTTAGCTAGTTTCTACCGAAAGTTCATCAGGAATTTCAGTGGAATTAGCGCAGCGATGATGGATACAGTGAAGAAGTGACATAAGTCTTTTCACTGGATAACAGAGGCTGAGAAGAGCTTCAATCTGTTGAAGCGGAAGATCATGGAAAAACCGGTTTTGGTGTTGCCGGATTTCCAGAAGACATTTCAGGTGAAATGTGATGCAAGTGGATATGCCATAGGAGCAGTCTTAAGTCAAGAGGACAGACCAGTTGCATATTTCAGTGAAAAGATGGATGAAGCAAAACTGAAATACTCCACATATGATAAAGAATTTTATGCTATCATACAGGCGCTGAAGAAGTGGAGGCATTACTTGATCCCAAAAGAATTTGTATTATACAATGATAATCATGCATTACAGTTTGTGAGTCAACAAGAGAAGTTGAATCAGAAACATGCAAAATGGGTAGAGTACATGCAGAATTTTACATTTGTAATTAAACACATTTCAGGTACTACTAACAAAGTGGCTCATGCTTTGAGAAGGAAGTGTTTGTTGCTGCAGGAGTTCCGAGTCAAAACCTTGGGTTTTGAAAATCTTAGGGATATGTACGCAGGAGATGTAGATTTTGCAGAGGCATATGAAGCAACTGAGAATCCGGTTCTCAGAGACAGAAGCCCATGGATAGATTACATGGTCCAGGAGGGATTGTTGTTAAGAGGCAATCAACTGTGTATTCCAAAATTGCTCCATGAGGGAGAACTTGTTGAAGGAGAAGCACAGTGGTGGATTGGCAGGACATTTTGGCCATGACAAGACATTTGCAAAGTTGAGCGAATCATATTTTTGGCCAGGCATGCGAGCATATGTCAAGAGGTTTGTTGAAAGATGTCAGATTTGTCAGCATTCGAAAGGGAGAAAACAGAATGCAGGTTTTTATCAGCCATTTCCCATACCAAAAAGGCCATGGGAGGCCATAAGCATGGATTTTATATTGGGTTTTCCAAGGACACAAAGAGGTGTTGATTCCATCTTTGTGGTGGTGGACAGGTTTTCTAAGATGGCACATTTCATTCCATGCCAGAAGACCAGCGATGCGACTCACATCGCAAATCTCTTTTTCAAGGAGGTTATTCGACTTCATGGATTGCCGAAAAGCATAGTTTCAGACAGAGACACGAAATTCATAGGGCATTTTTGGAGGAACTTATGGAAGAAGCTAGGAACTAACTTGGCGTTTATTTCTGCTTATCATCTTTAGACAGACGGAAAAACAAAAGTGGTCAACAGAAGTCTGGGAGACTTGCTGAGGAGCTTCGTGACAGAACACCATAGTAGCTGGGATCAGATATTACCACAGGCAGAGTTTGCATACAACGATTCAGTGAATCAGAGTACAGGAAAAATCCCATTTCAGATTGTGTATGGGACACAACCAAGGGGAGTTTCTTAATTGTGAGATTCAGGACAGACTGTGACTAGTAGCGCTAGTGCAAAAGAATTCGTTGAGGTGATGAAAGAACTTCACAGCAGGGTGAAGAAATGACTGCAAGATTCAAACTACGAGTACAAGCACAGAGCAGATAAACATCGAAGACAACTTCAGTTTGAAGTTGGTGATCTAGTTCTGGCACATTTGAGGAAGGAAAGGTTCCCAAAGGGAACATACAACAAGATGAAAATGAAGAAAATCGGACCTTGTAG
>SNQJ01S0042084.1:15667-31775 GCA_010110895.2 Picea sitchensis
AAGAAAAACCTCATCTAAAGATTGGTTATTATCTCCTCATTAGTTAGATGAGCTACTGAATTTGAACATTTAACTACAAGGTATTTTGTTTTATTTCCAAAAAACATTCTATATTGCTAGGTAACGACTAGTTTTATTTGCCTTATATTTGTAAATATAATTATAGGTGGAAGGGTTCATAGTCAAATATAAATTAATCTTTATATGGGAAATTAACTTTATTCTACATTTGTTTACATTCTTTGTAGTCTTATAATGATAAAGTGGGGGCCAAAACTCTTACCATGTTCTCAACACCGTGTTTAACAAAAACATCATCCTCTATCTTATGGAAATGAGAATGGTAACAATGGTACCCATTGTTCAAAGGATTAAGAATGTCTAATTAATCCCATGGATGTAGAAAATATCCAAACACCTTAATATCAATGATGTGATGTGTATGAACATTCTCCATGCATTTTGTAGGATCTTGAAATTGGGCTCTTTGTAGTGTAAGCTCATTGGATGTGAACCAACCTTTTAGTTGAAAGAAAATGCAGACCTTTGAATTTGAGACTCTCCTTAGAAGGAATTAGAAAACCTACTTAAGATAAGATTATTGTTGTAATCTATGGCTTTGTATATTGTAATCTATGGCTTTATATATATTAAATCAATTGATTTATATGATGTGATTCTTTATAAGAAGGTTTGTAAACCACCTTTGAAAGTATATATTCTTGAGAAAATATATATAAAAGTGTGAAAGGTTATTTCTCTAAATAAATGATACACCATTTTAAAGTGATAAATATTTTTTAAATTATATCTATTTTTCTTTTCTTTTATGATCTTTATAAACTAAAATGATTTTTGAATGATGTCAAGATTGACATAAAACACTTGGTTATCTTAAGGTAACCAATATATGTAGAAGAGTAATTTTTATGATTATAAGAATAAGAATATTGTATAGTTTTGAATAAATACAAATATTTTCCTCCAACACTACAAGGAAAAGACCCTCTAGCGGAGGTTATAGCAGAGGCTTTCAGTGTTAAAAAATTGACAAAAATTGTAAAAACAACCTCCGTAAAAACATCCATTTTTGGTAGCGGATGGTTTTGCGAAGGTTATAACAGAATTTCATTATAACTAAAAAAATATGGGCGCGCAGAGGTTGTAGCGGATGTTTTTCCATGCGGTGCACTTCACAGACCATATGCCTCGGTGTGCTTAAAATATTAATGCATCGGTGCCTACATTGCACAATAGGCACCGATCGAGTCCTAAAATATTGGAGCCCCGATGCGTTTATACAAACTACAACCTGGTGTTTTAATAAAAACAAAGCACCGGTCAGATATATGATACCGAGCGTCGATGCGTTCTTGAACTTAAAGCCCCAATACTCACATGTCAACCAAAGCACTGGGGCTGTCCAAGAAATATGGGACACCAGTGTTCTTATAAACATAAATGCACCGGTGCCTTAATAGGAATAAAGCACGGGGGAAATCAATGATAACATGCACCGGTGCGTTAAAAAACAAACAAGACCGATGCATGATGTCGAGAAGACCCCGATGCAAACTCGTGAAAGAGAAGCACTGATGCACTTATAAATTGAACACTTCAATAAGTTTTATTATTATTATAATTTTTGGTTAAAATATTATTAATATCAGTGCTTTTTCAATTTATGTCAGCATCGATATGTATTATGTTACAACACCGGTGCGTGTTATAATTAAAGGCACTGATGCTTTTTATCATTAAACACACCGATTGTCATTTTCTCTTTTCAGAAGCATTGACCTGTGACAATGCACAATTATTGTTATTTTTTAATTCCATTGTTTATAAAAAAATTGAAATATATCTTATAATAGTATTCATATAAATTAAATTTTGATTAGTGCATTTGGATATGATGTTTGGATTATCTTGTTATATCATAAATGTTCACATCTTTTCGTTATAATATTTTATCATCCATATATTTGTTCAACTATGTAACATTTCACAAGAACATTGGACAACACAAAAGAATAAAACAAAACATATTTTGTTATATATGAATAAGAGGCTCTTTGTTATACAAAATGGGACCCTTATTGGTAACCCGTTGTCATTCAATTGAGACAATACTATGTCCATTACATTAAACAAAATGTCTGATTTTCGCAGACAATTATTTTAAAAAATACAACAACTTGCATTGATATCCAAATATATTTATCATCATTCTTTGTTGGAACTGTTGTCATACGTGCTCGAGCTACTTCCATGACTTGGGTTATTTGATCAAATGATTTGTTGATTGGCTCGATTGTTTTCTTCTTCTTCAAATGATTCCATCTACAAAAATAGAAAGAAAGTGTAATGAGTGTATCTGCATTGGTGATAATAATGAAATTTGAAATTAATAATATACATGAATGTAAATTGAAAAACAACATACCATAGTAAGAATCGAGTCCTGAATGATACACATTTTTTTAAAACCAAATCTCATTCCTTCTATCAACAACTCTTCTATTGGCACATTTCCATACTTTGTTTCCTATAGTTTTAATATACCCCATAATAAATTATATATTTAATATAAAAGATTTTTTTTGTTCCATTAATTATAAAATGAGAGAACTAAAACACCATAGATACTTACAAATTCCACAAATAATTTTTGATATGCCAACATATACTCACAACCCTTACTTAGCCCAATGTTAATCAATTCTTGCAATGTCTCTTCTTTGTATTTTAGCCCCTGTTTGAAGACATTCAAGGATGGTTGTTGTAAAACAACTTAAAATATACAAAACTAAAATCTTAAGTTAATGTTATAAAGAAATAACAATTACTCACAAACTTTGCTATCAACCCTTTTCTTCCTTGTCGTCTTGTTTTATGTGCTGAATGAGTTCCATTTTGTTTTCTTTTCTGCAAGACAATACTTGAAAATTAATAATTAATGTTAAATTATTTATTTATATGTACCTAATAGAAAAATTCAATGATTTCATACATTTGAAGCACGTTGTTGTTGAGATGGATCCTCCTGCGATGCAATTATGTCCATTTCTTTTACCATCTCCTTGTACACTTTTTCGACATTCCTACTGGCATATTTCAGAGATCATCTCGTTGATCCTTTGGGATTTTCATAATCTTCCAGAAAAAAGTAACATGGAAATTAAATATTTTTATATTGATATATGAAAACCAAATATAACAAGATTGATATTAATAAATTAGGAATGATTTTTAGTAATATATACATATTCTAGAAAACATTTTTAGGAATATTACTTTTTGAATGATTCTTTTTTGTTATTGTATGTTTTTTCTATTGCAAGTCTCACAGGTCTCATTGGCCATTGCTCTGTAAACGCTTCCTGTAGTTTATATATTACCTAATTCTTCGAATCATTGGATTGATTTCTATATTGTAAGTGGAAAATACGTCTATATGTTCTTTCCACTATATCCTTCATAGTTTTGTAAAATTCCCCCCCCTTTCATTAACTTCCAGCACCACTCTAGATGAGCAAAGGACCAATTCATCATCATTTACATCATATATAATTTTTTTTTTCTTAGGACGACATTTCGTTCCTTCGTTGTTGGTCCCAGTTGTAGAACATCAAACATATGTGAATTAATAGATTGTTTTGAACATGTTATCTAATGTTTTTAAGTAAAAAACTAATGAAAATTAAAAAAAAAAAAACTCATATTGAATAGAATTGTTTCATTCACGTGGTTCATCCTTTTGCAATTTTTCTATCAAGATTTTACTCTCTTCTACACTCAAATCACAAAGAATCTTATCGAGCTTCTTCATTTTATGGCTCCGTAGGACACACACTAACCAATACATTTTAGTTAAACTTACATATAGTTCAATTTTTTTTTTTTTTTTTATAGAATTTACAAAGAACTTGCCTTTTTAACATATTAATTTTGTATAGAATTTACAAAGAACTTGTCTTTTTTCCCTTTCTGGATGTGTTGTCTTTGTATCCATCATAATTTTCGTTACTTGAACTATTCTCATACATTTTTTTTATCAATATACAACCTATACCATTCAACACAAAAGATATTAAATATATTTTATAAATAAATCACATAATTTTCACCAAAAAAAATATCCCGGTGTGTTGTATTAATATTAAAGCACCGATGTGTTACATGTTATCAAACACACTGCTATAAAAAATATTTAAAAGAATAGTAAATTAGAGCAGTTCACAATATATCATTAACAACATCAATGCGTTTAATGTTAAAAATGCACCGATAATTTTTTTTTTTTTTTAAATTAAGTTACAACGGTACGATAAGTATCGTTAACAACAACACTCCAATTGAAAAAACGGAAATAAAAAAATACCATGTAAACAAATAAATTTACACATCCATGAACAATTTTTTTTTAATTATTTGTGGCATAGTCGGTGTGTTTGTATCTGTAATCGCACCAATGCGTTATATTACATAAGGTGCACCGATTACCCAAAATTGTTTAAAAAAAAAAGTGACAGGGTTGAGAGGTTTTGGATCCGATGCATCACATGTCAAACACCTTTTATATGGAAACATAAACCCATTAAATCTAAAAACTTAAAATGAAAAGTTATAATTATGAAGTGATAGAGAGAGTTAAACCCTAAGTTGAAGTTTTGCAGTCACACAAACAAGAAGAAGCAAGGGTTTAAGGTAAGTATGAAATATTTTTATTTTCTTGGAATCACAAAACGCTTTGATTTCTGATTTTCTAAATAATTATGTTGCTCTAAAATAGTTTTGAATGAATTATCATACCCTTCCAATTCTGATCTTCTGAATAACTCTTCTTTAAAAAGTATTGATCTACTGCTCCACAACGCTCCCCTATATGTCTCTCTTGCAAATATGTACCCTGTAAATTTTGGCAAAATAATAAAATACTAAATAGTTTAATACACATGAAAGAATTTATGAAAATTGTTTTAACTGAATCACCATAATTACCTTCAAATTCTGATCTTCTAGATAAATCCCATTGTTCTAAAGTATTATGTTGCTCCACAGTGCTCTCCGGTATGGCTCTCTTGCAAATATTTCCACTTTAAATTTTGGTAAAATAATGAAACAGTGAATAAGTTTTTACTATTTAAATGACTTTATGAAATTAGTTTTTAAATTCCTGCTCATTTTTGAATTGTAAAACAAACAAAGGCGAGTTTTTTTTTTTCAAAACTTTGGTGTGTTTATTACTTTAATGCATCGGTATTGATATGTATACGACGCACCCATGCGTTTTAAAGTTTTGGAGCACCAATATTGGATAATTATTATTTTTATTATTTGAATTCATGGGACCGGTGAGATGCATATATAAACATCTCGTGCTTTAAAATGTTATAGACACACCAATGCATGTTTGTTACAATAGCACATTGTTATGTTTTCAAAGTTATATAAATTTTTATTTTCACACAAAATAATATATTCATATTAAATTATTTTCCATGATGTATCCACATGACTTGCAATACATCATAGTATACATTTTGCACTTAAAGTCGCCTTATTCTTAAAAATAATTTATTGTTGATTTTTCTCAAATGCAGGAAGAGAAGCTTACAATATAAAATGGCCAATTCTTCAAATTCCATCCGGTTCCATATTGCTCAAAGTACATTGTAGAGTTCTCCCTTTCCATCTCGAGTAAGTTCAGATTTTTTTTATATTTTGATTATCTAATTGAATTTATTTTGGTTATACATGTCAATCTAAATAAAAATGTATCCAAATTTATAGGATCCTGATTCAAAATCAAGTTAAGATGCAGATAATATTCCAGTACCAATTCAAAAACGTCAGAAGCTCTTATCAGGAGAAACCTACACATCTATCAAGAACATTTAACAAACATATATAAAATGAACTAACAACATACACATACACATCAACATCAACATATAAATTAAGTACATCATCAACATTGATCAATAGAAAAACAAAACACCATATATATATATATATATATATATATATCATGGACAAGTCAAATGACTGCTATAACATATCTGGTCCAACCGATGGGATAATCTACATATCTACAACAATAGTGGAGGCCTGGTCTGTAGTGGAAGATGATGGATGATGAATAGGTCCTGCCTTCTCATCTAGGTGATGTGAAAGAGGAGAATGAGGAATAGGTCCGACATGCTCATCTAAGTGAGGTGAAAGAGGAGGAGGAGGAATATGTGCTTCCTCCTCATAAGCTGGGTGAGGTGAAGAAGGAGGAGGAGGAAGAATACGTGTTTCCTTCTCATGATCTAGGTGAGGAGGAGGAGGAGGAGGAGGATGTGGAGAAGGATGATCACGGCCACCCTTGTCAGTTGATGGGGTACTAGAAAAATGGTTCATAATGGAAGAAGAGTTGTGCCTATCATCGTGATCCCTCCTCGCTACTAGTAACATGGCATCTACGAAGATATGACACATAAGAGGCATCATATCACGCGAAATATCCCTCCAAAGTTCCAAGAGCGTAGGATCTGCCCTAATGTCTCGCATCATGGCAGGATGGAATCCCACCTCCGTCAAAAGTGCAGAGATCAGTTTCCCAACTCCAACCTTAATCGAGTATTGTGTAACAACCCCGACGTTATGACTACATGCGACACAAAGAAAAATATATATTTTTTTAAAGCAGGAAGGCAACGACGAAAATAGTTAAACAACACATCTTGACGATGAACACAATGCACGTAGATCATGCAACATAAAACAATGACTCGGACACTAGAACATCAAGCAACTGGACGAAATGTGCGATAATCAATAGATAGATAAAAATGACTACCCGCCCGACATAAGCAAGAAAATGCCTACAAGATAAAGGAAAATCATCAACCACCCGACACAACGACTTCGACGACCAGTAACTAGAAACTTCTACAATGCACAAAACCAAATGCATTCAGGTGTTACAGAACCAGGTACCAAAATCAAATACGACGAACAACACGCCCACATCGGGAAGCACAAGACTCCATACAGGTTATCATCGCATCTATTCATCAGGGCGCACGATGATACCCTCATCAGGAATCATGTCGTCACAAGTCGATAGGAGAGACAATAACCGAGGCACAACATAAGATATCTAGACCATAACCCAAGTATAAATCCAACATGCTAGGAGACCGAATTATCGGTCAAAATATGCAAAGGCTATACCCATGCACCCAAGCAACAAGTCGACAAGACGCATGGGAGAACTGACTACTGTACAATCATACATCACGTTAAATACTTGGCGCAACAAAATCTAAGGAAAACATACATCAATTAAAGGACGTGATTAGACATCTATGGATTATTCCCTTTTGGTATCTATAAAGAAAGCGCTATCTAACCTTAATATCGTTGTCCGTAAAAGTTCGCTGTCAACAATCCACATTGTTGTCTATCAATAGATCTATGTCTAACAATAGTAACGTAGTCTAACTGTAAAATCCTTGTCTATTAATAGATAGTCGTCTAACATTGATGTCGTTGTCTAGCAGGTATTGCTATCTATTAATAAAGGTTGTCTAGATTATATTGCGGTCTATTAAATATATTACACAGCAGAATTAATATATGATATTGTTGTCATTTAATATATAAAATCATTGTCAATAATTATTCAATCGCAACCACACATTAAATATAAAATTTTTGTCAATAAACATTCAATTCGCAGTTACCATTACATACAAAATTGCTGTCAATAAACACTCAAACCGCTGTCATAAAAATCACTGTCATAATCACTGTAATAATAATCATTGTAATAATTATCACTGTAAAAATAATCGCCTGACTAACATAGATGTCTATTAAGGTCTGTTTAAAAATATAATGGTAAGACTTTTGATAAAGCTATGGATAGATTGTTTTCATACCAATGTACATAAAATTGTTTTCAAATGTATTGAATTCACAGGCACACTCAACCATCTATATGCAACAATTACACATACCATTATCATTCAAATCGCTGTCAACAAAGGTTAAAAACACAGTCACACATTCCATATAAAACACAATCCTCAATAAACATTCAAATCACAGTCAACAAAGGTTAAAACACGACCCTCAATAAATATTCAAATCACTATCAACAAAGGTTAAAAACGCAGTCCTAAATAAAGATTCAAACGCAGTACTCAATAAATATTCAATTCGTTGTATAATAAAGGAATGAATCATATATATTGTTGTCTAATGTTTTGTTGTCATATAATCAAGATTACTATCCATACATAATTCTAAGTCAATGATGATAGCTTTGTACAATAATAATATTGATGTGCATGGCTATCCGCTATCAACAACATTAAAAACACAAGAATAATATGCTAACAACCAAATCACTACCCAAAAACGCAGGGAATAAAAACACTATCTCTATCACATTATAAATGAAATCGCTATCACATTATATATGAAATCACTATCTCTATCACATTATATATGAAATCGCTATCTCTATCACATTATGAATGAAATCGCTATCACATTATATATGAAATCGCTATCTCTATCACATTGTATATGCAATTGCTATCTATGTCACGTTATATATGAAATCGCTATCTCTATCACATTATATATGCAATTTCTATCTATGTCACATTATATATGAACTTGTTGTCTCTATCACATTATATATGAAATCGTTGTGAAAAAAGGAATGAAATCGTTGTGCAAAGGATCAGATATATAATCGCTGGTAAAGTTCTACTAAAACGCAATATTCAAACCACATTTTTGCTGGCAAATAGAAGCACGGAACGGTGGAGAAAAATCGATCAAACACAACACAAAATGGCATTGAAGGCAGTAAAAACAAACACAAATTTGCAGCATAAAGACACACGATCTATCCTGGTAAGATCCACCAAATGCGGTTAAAGGAGGATGAGATCATAGCCGAAAAAGGAGACATGATTTCGTTGGAGACGATCCACGTTTTTGTTGAGATAATGAGCCAAGAAATCGATCAGCGATGAATCATAGAGATAATCATTCAAAAGAAACATAGAGATAAATTGAAATCACCTATTTAATTTCTGGGTTTGTTTATGTGCAGGGATAAATGGAATGCAGAGGTAAATTGACGCAGATATAAATTAAATGCAGAGATTAAACCCCACAATAACACTCAGAGATAAACAACTCAAGAAAATGCAACAGTAATCAAACACAAGAAATGTAGAATTAATCCTTCAAGGAAATGCAGAGGTAATCAATCAAAAGAAATGCAGAGATAATCTTTCAAGGAAACGTCGAGGTTTTTGGAGTTTAAACAATCAAATGCAGGGGTACTCATTCACAAGAAGACACAAGACTAAACATTCAACCAAGAATCAATCAAACGCAGAGATAAGTAAGGGATAGACAGCTAGGAAAATTTTATCCTTCACTCATCATCCATGCGTAGAAAAGCAGGGCATTTGAATCTATATGTCTTTAAACACTGAAGTGACGACCATCGATTCGATTCTTGGATGACTGCTCAGGGACATACTGATGACTAAAGGGATGAGGGACGGAGGATAATAACACAATATATTCATACTAATCAATAAAACCCACACAGACAAGTCATTGCAATCAGAAGTTGGGTTCACCAAGGGAAATCAATCCAGAAAATAGCAAGCAAGGGGGTTATAAATGTCATAGGAAAGAAGGTGAAAGAAAACTCATGGCAATGAAATATTCAACCGAGCATAGAGAAATAACATGTGTAAATTAAATTTCATTGCAATTAACAACTTAAACAGGCGTATCTTAGCCAAATGTGAATGCTCCGTAGTTTTTGTCCCATGCGCACTCTGTCCAGCTCCCACTTGCCGATCAATGTGACCTCACCGGTACCTCCCAGCCAACGCTAGGGGTAATCTTATTGCCCCTGAACCCCCCGAGCCACAAAGGAGCCACACACACAATACCTGAGAACAACTAGCACCCAACTCGCCTTGCAAGGTCGAGCTACAAGTCGTTACCCGAGTTGGGTATCCCAACTCCCACAAGAGAAGTTCAGTCAAGACAAAAATTCAGCAGCCTAACATTACACAAAAGATGAGATCCATACTCCTCCTCCTCCATGATTTTTATAGAGTTTTTAAATAATTAGTTTCCTAAATTCTCATAAAATTCTTTTTTCATAAATTTTAATTAGGAAAAACCTCCCTTGTACGCATGTCGCCCGATCCCCTAGTTGCACTAGAAAATTAATTTAATTAATTAATTAATTAATTATTCTTATTTCCCTCACCCACCTAAAAACATTCCTAAAAACGCTCCTTGGTGTCCCAATATTTCCTTACAACTCTTAAATGACTTACGTCTTACTTAGTTCCTAGTTGAGTTCATAAATAGCAAGTTCCCAAGGCAAGATTCCTTACTAAGTTAGATATTCAACTTTTTCTTTATGTGTCCCCTTTTCTTTAGGTTTCCCCCTTTTTATTTAAGTTTCCTATTTCTTTTAAGTTTCCCTCTTTTTACTTTTTAACTAAATTCAATTTAGCAAGTGTAGATAAAACAACAATTTACCCTTTTTCTTCTTTAATTAAAAATTAAATTTAGCAAGTGTAGATGAAACAACCATTTACCCTCTTTTCTTTTTAACTAAAATTAAATTAGTAAAATAGATAAAAATAACCATTTCCCTTTTTAAAATTTTAATCCTCCATGATAATTTGACTTTAATGAATTAATTTGAATTTCTTACCCCCCTTTCTCATTACATGTTTGTTTATTATTATTATATTTTCTTTTGACCACATGTTCTACTTAGACCTAGGTTTTAATTTCTCTAGGCTGGGCGACATTTTTATTAGGGAAAAATGTTTTTAATTCTTACTTATCACCTCATTCATTTTAAGGCCGACTAGGCTTATTCACTTTACCAGTTAAAATCGTGACGTGCCTTTTAGGACGCATTAGGTGCTCTAAGCGTGCCACTCACCTCTTTCTGTTTTCCTTGCACGACGTGTCCTTCAAGACGCACTACGTGCTCCAAGGGTGCCACTCACCTCTTTCCAGTTTCCTTGTGTGACATGCCCTTCAGGACACACTGCATGCTCCAAGGGTGCCACTCGCCTCTTGACTGACTTGGTAGACATGAAAAACCCCTGGAGTCAATACTCTGCTAGGTGATCTTGTGGGAAACTAAGGGCCTCTAAGGAATAAGGCCCCTACCTTATTGCGCACCCCTTAGAATCATCGTGAGCGACTGTCACAGTCTACCCTCACGACATCGTGGGTCTTCTCGAACTAGGTAATCGTTAACCTATAGTTCGATCGACGGTGGGAGTGTTAGTAGGTTGTGGCGGGGCTATTGTCCACACCTCTCCCTCAAGTCTTTGGTTGTCCTGCATGACCCCTCTACTCCACATGTGAGTCTGGACGGCAAGATATCGTTAGCTTACACCCATCAACGAATCATGTTAGCAACAATAATCAATCATCATAACATCTAATCATATGTACATGTGTCACATCAATAACATTCAAACCCAACAATCTTCTCCCTGACTCGATCCAGAGTCCAAGGGTTTCATCGATGCCTTTGCATCCTCAATGTCCAAATTCCTGCACACTCATGAGGACCCAGTCAATAACACTTGTCTATGTGAATACAACAAAATAACATATCATCAATCCATAATGTCTTATAATCATAATCAAACGACCGATAGTATAATAATATGGATCACTTGCAAGCAAGTGTCCTCAAGGATAAGTTCGCTAAGTGCGCGCAAGAGCGGGATGTTACATACAACCCCTCTTGTTTTAAACTTCGTCCTGAAGTTTCACAGTATATAAGTGCCGAAATAAAGTGTATCATAGTATCATAAGTATATCTATCAACAAAAATCAAAACTGTTGGTGCATATCATATGCGTCCTCTGAGGTAGCCAAGTGCGGACTATAGTTGTCCCACTGGACCTTGACTTGATCTACTGTTTGACATCGTATTTGTCGAATGCGATGGTCCAGGATGCGGATTGGCTTAGCCGTGAGCACCCCCTCAACCGATACTTGCAAGGTACTCAATTCAAAACATGTGTAGGATCGCTAACATAATGTCTCAAACAGATATGTGAAAGACATCGTGCATACACCTGAAGGATTAGGCAAGGCTAGTCAATAGGCCATGGCCCTCTCTTTTCCACAATATTGCAGGATCCCATGAGCCTAGGAGATACTTTATCACCCTTTCCAAACTTGATCGAACTCTTATGTGGTTTCACCCGCAAGAATACTCGATCACCACATCGTAACTATGGTCGACACGATGCGCATTGACATAACTCTTCTGTTGATCCTGCGCTTCCTTGATCCTTTGTCTTATATTTTTCATTTGATATTCCATTTCTTGGATCACTTCTGGTCCCACCAGGAACCTATCCTCAAGCTGATCCAAACTCAAGGCGTCTGACACAGTCGCCCGTAAAGAAACTCGAAAGGCGCCATCTTAATGGTGCCTTGATAGCTGTTGTTATATGCGAATTCTACCAGTGGCAAGAATTCTTCCCAACGCTTTTGTTGGTACATCACGTACATGCACAACATTTCCTCCAAGATTTGGTTTCTTCGTTCGGTCTGCCCATCTATCTCCGGGTAATATGCAGTACTAAAGTTAAGTTGGGTTCCCAAGGCCTCTTGGAAACTAGTCCAAAATCGTCCAGTAAACACCGATCCTCAATCGGATATAATCCTCTTATGCACGCCATGTAGCCTCACAATCTCACTGATGAAAACTCTAGTTATGTCAAGTTCCTGATACGTCGTACGCACAAGAATAAAATGAGCACTCTTCGACAGAGTGTCGACTACCAAAAAAATCGAGTCGTGTCTCCTTGCCGTCAATGGCAATCCAACAATGAAATCCATTGAAATGACCTCCCATTTCGATTTCGGAATGGCATGTGGTTGTAGTAATCCTGCTGGATGTCTATGTTCATCCTTCACCTGCTGAAATCTAGACATATTTCCATGTAGTTGACTATGTCTGCCTTCATTCCTTTCCAGAAGAATAAGGGTTTAAGGTCTACCCTCATCTTCGTGACTCCTGGGTGAGCCATGTAACTGCTCTGTGAGCCTCGTTTAGGATCAAACTCCTCAACTTGTCATTCGGTGGTACGTAAATTCAATTTTAAATCTCAATAATCGATCGTCGTCCAACGTAAATCCTTCAAATCTTGGTACCATCATTGTGCTTTGTTCGATAAAAACCTTAACCTCTTTGTACCAGTCATCGTAGAACTATAAAGTTTGAATCTTTTCACGTAGATTCGTCTAAAGAGGCATCACCAAAAATATGTGCGGTCTCCGACTCAATGCATCAACCTCTCTATTCACTATCCCCTTTATGTAAGTAATCTCTAAATCATACTCGCTAAGCAATTTTGACCAATGCCGTTGTCGCGTGTTCAAGTCGCTTTGTGTAAATATGTGTTGTAGTCCACAGTGGTCCACTTTTAGTTTGAATTTCCATCCAATAAGGTAGTGCCTCCAAAATTTCAAGGCATAAATAATGGCTAACAACTCCAAATCGTGCATCACCTCATTCTCCTCATGCCTTCTCAACCTTCTCGATATGTAAGCGATCACTCGACCGTCTTGCATCAAGACTTCACCTAAGCCTTCCTTGGATGCATCAATGCATACCAAGAAGTCTGTGTCCATGTCAGGGACCTTCAGTATCAATGCCATTGTCAAAATCTCCTTGAGACTCCAAAATGCTTCCACGCATTTCTCGGTCCAAACAAACTTCTTGTTCTTCTTATGCAATTCCGTAATCGGATTTGCTATCTTCGAAAAACCCTCAACGAATCGTCCATAATATCCCGCTAAACCCATGAAGCTACACACTTATGGGACGTTCGTAAGTGAAAGCCATTCCATAATAACCTCAACCTTTGCTGGATCCTCGACGATACCTTCACCCGAGATGACATGCCCTAAGTAATGAATCTTCGATTGATAAAATGAGCATTTAGACAATTTCCCATACAATTTGTTCTCTCGCAGACACTATAGTACCAAGTGCAAGTGCTTGTCATGCTCCTCCATCGTCCGAGAATAAATCAAAATATCGTCAATGAATACTTGGACAAACTTGTCCAACTACTCATGGAATACCCTGTTCATCAAACTCATAAATACCCCTTGGGCATTTGTCAGTCCAAACGGTAAAAAAATAAAATCGTAATGTCCAAACCTCTTCTTAAAGGCGGTCTTAGGGACGTCGTCCTCCTTGATCCATAACTGGTGATACCCTGATCGCAAGTCGATCTTTGAAAACATCACCGTGTCTTTCATCTGATTGAACATATCATCAATCCTTGGCAATGTGTATTGATTGTTGATCATTTCCTTGTTCAATTGACGATAGTCAATGCAAAGTCTCCACAACCCATCCTTATTTCATATGAAAATAACAAGTGCACCCCACGGTGACACACTTGAACGTATAAGTCCCAGGTCCAAAAACTCCTTCAGTTGCATTTTCAACTCCTGTAGCTCCAGGGTCGACATCCGATAAGACGTTCTTGCTAACGGTTCAGTCCATGGTTTAGGTTTATGGTAAATTCCAATTCCCTCTCTATTGTCATCCCAGGTAACTCCTCCGGGAAGATGCCCACAAACTCTCTCACCACCAGAAGGTGTTCTAGACCTCTTGCTACTCCCTTCACATTCAATGCAAGGATCACATAAAGATTACATCCCTTGCGCAAGCTCTTCTGTAGTTGTAAGGAAGAGATGAACCTCAGGGAAAATCCATGGTTACGACCTACAATCATGCATCTCTGTCCCTCAATCGACCAAGCTCAATCATTTTGTATTACAGTTGAGTATCGCCTCATCAGATTCCAACTAGTCCCTACCGATCACGATGTCATAAGATCCTAAGATCATGACGTATAGGTTGGCCCTAGTGAAAAATTCTCCCAGGTTAAGGATACAACCCGTAACCTTCCCTCCAACCTTCTAATTGGCTCCCGAAGCCATTTCTATAAATCTAAACTCACCTTGTTTGACTATTTTTACCTTAATTCTTTTTAGTGCTGCCCTAGAAATGAAACTCTCTGCAACACCAGTATCTATGAAAATACTAAGGGTCTGGTCAGTGACGACACCTGACGTCTCGATCACAGTTGACTGGTGCTCTTCCTGGTGGTTATTCACCGCTGTAAGAATCCGATGGTCCTTGCACAAATCTCCCACGGTAGTGGGCCCGGCTGATCCAGATGGTCTAGTCCTCTCCATTGGGCAGTCACGCTGGAAATGTGGCTCCCCACATTCCAACACACTTTCTTCAGTCCAGTAATCCTAGTACCCAAAGTAGAAGTCAAATCCTAACATTAAGGACAAACAAGAACTTGTTGACCTTAAGTTTCTTTGTAATTTGGTGCGGAGCATACTGAAGCAACTCCTAAAAATGGGCCTCATACTCGGGCACCGTACGACCGCCCTATCGCAAGGCGTTGAACTCATTGAGCCGACGCTCAATGAATTCTTTAGAATGGTACCTCTCCTGGAACCGTTCCTCGAACAGTTCCCATGACACGTCTTCGACGACCATGTTCAATTGCAGTAGGAGCGTCTTCCATCATAGAAGAGCGCCCCCCTTTAGTTGAAAGACTGCCAGAAGGACCTTCATGTTGGAGGTATAGTCGCATAGTGCAATTTTTTTTTCCATAAACTCCAACCATGACTCAGCAGCTGAGCCATCCGCAACACTCGTGGACTTGAGAACTTATCCCTCTCAAGTTCTCGGTGAAAGCTAATGGTACTGGCTGGGGCGTGCTGTGGACCCTTAGGGGTACAGGTGCCCTGGCCTCATCTCAGTACAGATAATGGATCAAGGCCTCTTACATTCCTTGAAAGGACCTTGTCAAGCCATCATCATCCCTTACAACAATTGTTAAGGTCCTAACCCGCACATAGGTAGATCAATGTATTCAGATGTAATAAAGGTCAATATTAATAAGACCTTTCAATAAAATAGAATAAGGCGGATGTAAGAAGACCTAATAGAAGCTTCCGCTTCTAGAAGGAT
>SNQJ01S0042084.1:55849-66717 GCA_010110895.2 Picea sitchensis
AAGTCCTTCACACAATTCTTTCACCAATTATCCAATGAATCTTGCTTAACCTTTTCCATGAGAATTCCATCAATATATAGGAGAGAATGAGATGGTTACTTGGATAAGAATGATCCCACAATATGAGGGAAACCACTACAAGGATAACCATTCGAATGCCAACCCATTCTTTTAGAAGATTCCCTTCTAGAACCATCAAAAAATCATCTTTTTCCAAGCTTTAGAACAAGTTCGCACCCTAGCTATGTAGCACAGTGCGAGAAGTTCACACCCTAGCTAAAGGAAACCTACGAGAATGGGTCATTCTCGCACCCTAGTATATTAGCAACCTGCGAACTCTCTTCAAAAGTAAGTTTTCTGGGAAGAGATGAATGTTACTTTTCTCAGGAGAAAGTTCTTATGAGGAGCATGAGTACACGATCATCAATACACCATCATGATGACAAAAATCATGGGTAACACCAACTCGGTGAGGAGTGGTAGCTTGGCCTTGTAAGGTGAGATGGGAGCTAGCTGATTCTCTGGTTAGGGTGCGTGGCCCCTTTGCGGCTCAGGGGGATAAGGGGGAAGAATATTACCCCTAGCATTGGATGGGAGGTACTGGTGAAGTCACATCGGTCGACAAGAGGGAGTTGCATGAAGCGTGTGGGACATCAACTCAGAGCGGGCGATCAGGAAATGATACACCTTCTTATTTTTGCATGGTAGATTGTAGTAGGATTTATGCTTTGGATCTGCATGTTTAATTGAGAAAGTAAATTGTTTGTCTTAGCATTCTAGTTGATGACTGATTTTTTCCATAGCCCATAGCTCGATGATTGATTGACTCCCATGGCCCTTGATTCCCGGCATGTCTTGACTACCCTGTGGTGTAATGATTTGTAAAGATTGTGATTGTTTTTTCCTTTCGTCCCTAGCTCATCAGTCCTCGCCTGAGCAGTCGGACATGAGCCTGATCTACGGTCATCGTTTCGGCGTTAATAAACCTGTGGATCTCAATGCCCTACTTTTCTATGCGTGGATGATGAGTGAAGGACATCCCTGTCAGCCGTCTACCTCCGTTATTTTCCTTGGCTGATTTTTTGATTTCTCCATCTAGCAAAGACCTCCGCGTATGGATTATCTTGCGTCCTTGTTGGTTTTTCTATGGGCCTTGACTGATAGAATCCCTGTGATCATTTCCATGACTTTTCCCATTGGATCCTTGCGTTTCTCTTACTGTTGTTTGCGTTGTATTGGTATTCTGGCAATGGAAAAACGATTTGATTCTTTGTCTACATTTTTATGTTGGGTATTCTGGCAATGGAAAAACAAATTGATTTCATGTTTGCATTTTTATGTTGGCATCCTGAAAATGGAAAAATAATTAAATTTTTAATTCTGCGTTTTTATATTTGGTACACTGGAATTGGATAAACGTTTGGTGTTATTTCTCAATCTGCGTTGTAATGGTATCCTAGAAATGGAAAACAAATTAAATTCTCTGTCTGCGTTTTACTTTTGGTACCCTGGTAAGAAAAAAACATTGTTTTCCTGTATGTGTTGGAATTGGCATCCTGGAAGTGAAAAAGGGAAACCTCGGTCTATTTATCATCTTTGGTTTGCATCTCGTTTTTACGTATGGGGCGAATTTCCTTTGAAGAAGACTGCATCTGGCACTTAAGAATTTTTGTTTTTGATTACCTTGTTGCCTGGCAAATTCGCCCCTCTCTGGACTGCATTTCGTTTTACTGTTGGGGCGATTTTTGCCCTTGTTGAAGGATGAGTTGAGCATTAAAAACTTACTGCTATTGGATTCCTGGAATGCCCATGTTTTGTCTTTTAAAAGTTGACTGATATGTTGTTTATTTGCCCACAATTTTTGTCATTTAATTCGTGACTGAGATTGCTGTGGAATGCCCATGTTTTTTCCTTTTAAGAGTTGACTGACATTGTTGTGGAATGCCCACATTTTGTCTTTTAAAATTTGTCTGATATGTTGTTTATTTTCCCACAATTTTTGTCATTTAATTCATGAATGAGATTGTTGTGGAATGACCACGTTGTTGCCTTTTAAGAGTTGACTAAGTTGATGATTAATGCCCATGATTTTTCCATTTAAAAATGAGTGTTTGAGTTCGTTGTTGAAGGGACACAAATTTTCTAGTTAGAATGATGATTGCGTTTGCTGGAATGGACACACATTTTGCCTTAAATGTTGACTGCGTTTGGGTTGTCGAATGACCACGAGTTGATCCTTCTGCAGTTTTGTATTGTCCTTTTTATTCTCCTTCACATTGAGTGTACCCAACGTTCTCACTGCCAGACTTTAATTACTACAATGATGATGTTGGCCATGTTAATTACCATGTTAATTGCAATGTTAAATACTATGTTTATTGCCAGGATAACTGCCACAATGATGTTAATGGTCAGTAGTTATGTTAATGACGATGTAAATTGCTACAACGATGTTAATAGTCAACAATTACCTTCTTAATGTGAATAAACAACTAGTTATTTTTGGGTACAGTTACTAGATAGAAGGCCTGTGTAATTTAATCGTTTACAGATGTTGTAATCGTAGCATTCACCATTGATATGGCGAATGTGGTTATATATTGTAAACTGATAGTTAGGTTGTAAATTGGGATTAATTTAGAAAATGCCCAATTAGACTGTGATTAATGATTAAATGATATTAGTAAGTATTGACCAAAGTAGAGTTTAAACCTACTAATTTAACTTGTGGTTAATGATTAAATTGTAATGCAAAGTTACCGAACTGATTCACAATTAATGTTATTTGATTGAATTTAATGACTATGGTGTAAAGTAGAATGGCCGATTAGATTTTATTATTTGTTAATCAGTTGATAAGTTCAAGACCAAATTAAAATTTAGACTTGCTAAATTTTGATGGATACTCAATGTCAAAAACAATTTGTAACTTTTGACTAGTTTAGAGTTGATGAATGGGTCAGATGGTTGATGAAGCGTGACTTCTCTGGTAGTCTTCCTCTTGTGTATCGTCAACCTTTTGTGCGAGGTGTGGGTATAGTCTCCCTGTCAGTATTCGGCTCAAAGCGCGTCATAGTTTTCTAGAGTCCTTGGTCTGGATAGGATGTGTTGCGCCAAGGTTATTGACGCGTCTATCACCCGGGGACAACATGATTCCTGATGAGGGGATCATGACATACCCTATTTGGATAGAGACGAATGATAACTTGGTCGGAGTCGTTGTTTTCCATGTGAGTGTTGTCGAGCGTTGTAAGTTTGTTTTTTCACACGAGTTGAACGCCTTCAGGCGTTTGGTTCATGCACCTTGAGGTTCTAGTCTTTGTCGTCAACATCGTTGTGTCGAGAAGGGGAAGTTGTTCCTTAGCGTGTAGGATTGTCTTGTTGCGTCGAGCGGGTAGTCAATCCTCCTTGTTATTCCGCGCATGTTGCCCAGTTGCCTTGTGTCAGTGAGTGGAGTCATAGTTTCCTGTTGCTTGGTTTGTGTGCTTCTATTCGTCGTCTGTGGTGCGGTTAAACCGTTGTCGTCGTTGCCTTCCTGCCCCTTAATTCTTAAAAAAAAAAAAAAAAAAAATTGCTTCACCCATGATCGTAACGAAGGGGACGTTACACTTAAGCACCCTCTTGCGTGCTAAGTCATTCTTGGTGGTGAAAGGTATTTCTCTTGAAGAATACAGCAAAGGATTTGGCTGGGTTTTCTTCCCTTGTTGAGAAGGGTATCCCAAGATACTTCTTGTGTTCTTGTGCATGGAGTTTCTTCTTGTGATCTTGGTTGCTACAATATTCTTGTGTATGGTTAAGACACGATGCAATTGAAATGAACTACATGCTTAACCTAGATTATTGAAAAATCAACAAATATAACATTCTAATCTTTGTTACTTTCAATAATTACACTCATAATACATTGTTATTTTTAATAATTACCCATGTTACTTTATTGAGTTCATGTTATTTTTTAGGTAAATAAATAAATACAATTTCTTTAATAATATAAATGCCCAATAAAAACTCATTTTTAACCTATATGAATATATAGGTTGGAAAAAATAATTTATTATTATTTTACAACTTGTTCTTAAAAATTATAATTTATAATATATCTTAGAGTTCAATCTTTGCTACTTTTAATAATTACCCATGTTACTTTATTGAGTTCATGTTATTTTTTTTTAGGTAAATAAATAAATACAATTTCTTTAATAATATAAATTCCCAATAAAATCCATTTTAACCTATATGAATATATAGGTTGGAAAGAATAATTTATTATTATTTTACAACTTGTTCTTCAAAAATTATAATTTATAATATATCTTATAGTTTGAAGAATTATTTTCATATTAAGATATTAAATATTAGGTTGTACGTAACCAAAAAAATTATGCTACTTTCCACAAGATTCTTCCTATGCATTTATTACTTAATAATTTTAGATTATTACATTACAAAGTGTTTCAACTTTCAACAACTTAAAACATAACTCAAAACTTAATAAAGGAAAGTTTGTTTTATTAGTCCCTACCAAAGGTATGGGATTATAGCAATGAGTTTTCTCTTTGACTCTGTATTAGTTTCTCGTTGAATTTCTATTTGTGTGATATATCCAATGTATAACATAGGAAATTAATATATGTATTTTTTTTATATAATAAAAAACATATTTTTCAGAAATTTAATTGGCTAATATCTTTGATGTGTTATTGCAGGCTTCACGTCATTAGATGTGCATAATTAATTACACAATTAATAATTTTTCTAAGTGTTGTTTTATTGTTCAAATGAGCTCGCCTCGAAGGCAGTAGGCTCATTGATTTACAAAAATATTGTGAATATTGGACAGGCCTCGAGCCTTTCGTCTATGTACCATTACTATGTGTCCAAGAGGGATAGTACACAGGCCCATGTGAAGAGGGTTACGTGGTGAATCTTGTGTGGTACAAGAGTATGAGCGGTCTGAACAAGTTTTACTACACAACATACAAATCATTAATCACCTCCATGTCTAGAAGCTGAAAGGACCGCCCCGACGTAAACCCGAACATGTATCACCAACTCTCGTTTATATTTACTACTTGTACATAGTAGCATTCAATTATGCTCGTGTTACTTTACTTGGATAGGGGTTACGAAGGTGATACAGACCTTCCTCATATTATTTTAATAAAGTTTGAATAGAAATCAATGATAAGATTTGACTCTACACTTGACTCGACGATTAGGAGTCTCGAATTGAAGGTAACTAATTTGATAGAAAATAATATTCATGCCTAAAGTTTTCTAAATATAGTATTAAAGTTCAATTAGAAGGGTTTTTCACTTTTAATTAGAAGGGATTGTAAGTTATAAACAATAATTTTATTTTTTTTAAATAACAATTCCAATCTATCTATCTATCTATCTATATATATATATATGAATAATGTATATGGTAGGGTGAATATTATATTTACATATAGGATATTATTGTAAGGATGTTTACCTTCTAAGTCTTTCAATATGTAGAATTAATTACATAATCAATTAATTTCACCAATCACAACACTCAATTGTTATCTTTTGACATAAAATATTCATTACTTGTGCATTTAGTTATATTAAGTTTCATTGTTCAACATGTATTTCCCAACTAACTCAGTAAGAACTACGTTGCCATGCAACCCTTGTTTAATATATATATATATATATAAACACCCTCTCACTCGCTTTGGTGTATAAAGTGAGAACAGGAGCGGAGTCTGGGTGGACAAGGAAACAAAGAGGCCAACACTGAGGACGGGAGGAGAGCAAGGAGAGCATGAATTATTCTCGCTCATTCTTTAAAGCAATTATATTAATTGGTAGAACACCACATATATATTGTATTCGGTTGTAAGAACTGAATCGTGGCTTACATGAGTCCGTCAGTAGTGTATCAGATTCCATCTCCATGATCTTCATAGTTTTCAAGCGAATTTGGAGAGACCACAGTACTGTCAATGGAGTGTCGACGTTTCAGATCCTTATCAGGATCCATCATCAGGACAAGAAGCCTGGGTTTAATTGTGAGAAGAGATGGTTATAAATGGTAGCATCCCCTCTCTAGACATTCTAATCAATAGAAAAAATGATGGGAATCTAGGAAATGTGGTCTATAGAAAAAATACCCACACATAAAACTATCTCCATGCTAACTCCCATCACCACCCTAACCAAAAACTAGGTGTCCTAAAAAATTTAGCCACAAGAGCCATAAGAATCTTCGATGAGACACGCCTAGAACAATAAAAATACCACCTCTTAGTTGTCTTTAAAAACATAGGTTACAAACATAAAGAAATTATGAATGCAATAAATAAAGCCCCGGAAAAAACTAGCAAAAACCCTAACCCCCTAGAAATCCAGAACCCCAATAGAAAGGCCTACCTACCTTACATCCAAGGAGTAACCCAGAACATTGCAAAGATCCTTAGCAAAAAAGAGATCAAGGCCTTCTTCAAACCACATGAAACCATCAAACAAAATATGAGATCCGTTAAATACAAACCTGAACCTCACAAAGGCAAAGAAATTTACAAAATAGAATGCTCCTGCGGAGAATGCTACATCGGTGAAATTGGTCGCTCCTTCCAGATTAGGATTAAAGAACATGGCGTTTACATAAAGAATGAATTCATTCGTACATACACCTTAGTAGAACACTCCCTTAAAACAAAACACCATGTTCGCCTAGAAGACACCAAAATTCTGGCCAAAGAAGAACACCTCTTTAAATGACGGATTATAGAAGCAATCGAAATCCGTAAACACCCAAGCAACCTAAACAGAGACAATGACCTAGAGTTAAGTGAAAAATGATCCCCCTTGATTCATAAAAATAAGAGAATAAACAGATAAGTAACCCTACCTAAATAACAAATTTGTTATTAATTGATTAAATAACACCAACAAACTAGATAAACAAACCCTAACCTAAAAAACACTAATCATAACATAATACAACTACATCTATTAAAATAACTTATTATTTACTCATAACATATAGAACCACTAACGATTTTCCTTTCTTTATTTTAATGAATATAAAACTTTCTTATAAACACCATTAAAATATTTAGATTAGGGTTATCTAAATAAAACATTCAAAACTAATATTTAAAATTTTATTAAAACTTGAATTCTACCTACACCCTATAAAATCACTAACAACATCATAAGAACCTCTCTTCTTCTAATTAATATAAAACTTTCTTTTCTAAACAACACCATTAATAACACTTTAAAAAATGGTTTATTTTATACCTCAAACTTATTAAGAACACGTTCAAATTAATGATAATTTTTTTTAAATATTTTAATACAGAATTTTAAATATTTTTTTTTAACAAATCTTTTAGGAAAACCCTAAATATAACTAAACTTAACTAAATAAACCTAATCTAAATTATTCACCAAAGACTCTAGCTGACACATAATTCCCCCGCAACTAAGGTACTTATAACCATATGTTCTCACAATTAAACCCAAGATTATTGTCCTGATGATGGATCTTGATATGGATCTGAAACGTCAACACTCCATTGACAATACTGTGGTCTCTCTGAATTCTCTTGAAAACACTCCTGACCGCAGAAATCTTAGCAATCAGATCTTCATAGTGTCGAAGATCAAGCTTTGTAGAATATATGTATGGATGTGCTCACATTACTTTATTCAGGGTTTTTTTGCTTCCACCCACTCCTCGTATCTATCTTAGAAAGAGATTTACAAACTGAGTATTCTATTAGGAGAGTGGCTTAGCCTTTCAATGTTCATGCAATTAATTCACCATATATTATAAATGAAGAATCTTTAGCCAACCGATACGATGTTTTTTGTTTCCAGAACTATTTTAATACGAAGAGATAGAGACATCTTTTATTACATGTAGTTTGACTGGGAGTTGGTTGTGAGTGGAGTCATGTCAATGAGTATTTATTTTTGTCTCAGTAATTACATAATGGATCTGAAATGAATGAATAAAAAGTCACATCATGGCTTTTCAAGTGTTAAAATTCTTTCAAGTGGCACCGTCGGTGAAATTTATTTTTCCAAAAACAATATCTTTGTAGTGTTCAAGAAAATATTCCACAATTTGATGTGGGTGTGGGGAATGGGCGCAAGGTATGGGATAAGAATGAATGGGTTCTAATTATGTATATATACAGTGATTTATCTCAAATGGATGACTCTAACTCTATCTGGAGAGGTCAAATCAAATTTATTATGTTGATAATAAATGGCATGGTTACCTTCCTTTGTTGGCTATGCTAAGCTACAACTAGTGTTGGCTTGTGAAGTAATATATATGTGGTTATTGGTGTTGGATTGTGATGTAATATATACGTGGTTGACATTTTATATGGGGCTTGTTCCAAAGCCAATGCCTCGAGATGAATTAGATTCACTAAAGTATGTTCTCCTACTATTTTTAATCTCTGTTAGTTCTATAGTGCATACCGGGCTACGGGTAAATGTCTTTATAAACAAAGGATCCCTCCCCAATTTAATCTCCAATCCGATTATATTCTATTTTCAGGACCGAACTCGTAAGTTATTTTTATCAACCAAAAATCATTTAATATGTTGTATTATATATATAATAGATTATTATAAACCAAATAACCTCGCAAAGAGACAAATATTCCACAATCTTGACTTAATCCTATTCTATTGCTTATAGGTAGTTGTCCAAGATGATGTGCAATCCATGATTATTGTGACTATTTTATTTAATTGTTGTTATTAGTGATATTGTTTGTTGGAAAAAGAGTGAGAGAAGGCTCTATAAACATGAAAGGAAGCACATTGCAGATAGCGGGGCATGATTCCAAGCCAGTAATCCCTCTCAAATTTCTTCGTTTCATAGGATTTCTCGCAATTGGTGTTGAAGATTACAATATTAATTTTTGGTCATTGCACCAAATTTTAAGCAAGACGAATCCTAGGGCATATTATGAAAGAAGCCAGTCGTACCATAGTTCGTATCATAGTTCTGTTGTTAATGTGTTAAGTTTTGTTTTTAGAAACTGCATTATACAGAGAATGGAAATTATTGGAAAGAACTAAGGACACTCTCCTTCCATTGTAAGGATGGAGCCTTCTTGATTTCTGGTTCAATTGATAATTCATGTATCATATCAATCAATAATTCACGATTTCATCAAAACCCCTATTTCTACCCACATCGTCCATCATTCATGACGTTAAGGAATCCTTCCCTTGAAATATCAATCTTATTAAACAAGCCAAGCAGGTTTTCAAAGCAAGCAAGGAGGGCTGCAATTTGTAGGTGGGTTCGGGTATGATTTCTAGGGTTTTCTTCATATTTGAGGTTTTTTCGGCCAATTCGAGCGATTCCAAATATTTTCACCCCATACGAGTATCTTTGATTCAAATCTAGTCATTTTGGGTGACTTTATTTCAATAATCCACTCTCAAGGTTCTGTCCTTTTTTTATTATAATTAATTAGGTCAATTTTAGAAATAAAAGATGGGAAAGAGGAAGCAACGACCGCATGTAACCCAAAGCGCAATAGGTCGGGAGAGCTAAGCTCAATCTCTAGACTGATGACACTGCAGTTCATAGCAAACAACCAGAGCTATGGATAACCCCTCTTTGCATGATGAATCTATAGGTGTTGTTCATCATAATCATGGCATTGGATCGTCCTCTTCACCATCGTCATCAAGTGGGTTCACTAGGCTTCTTAACATAGGCATATCTAAGGAAGAATTTCTTATGGGGTGTTTTTTCCATGGGAAAATTCAAAATATTGGTTCAACAAATTTTATTTGGCATAAGAAATTGCTTCTGATCCCATCTAGGTTGTCTATACTATTCGGAACATTCAATGGGTCATACCAATTCAACATTAAACAATGAAAATTGAATGGCTCCCAACGTGTTGAGGCCATATGGGCAACACCCAAGCAATAACAAGAAACAATTGCCACTTTGTTCTACGTGAGGAGGTTGAGAGAAACAATGGTGGCACATACTCCTCCAACAACACAACTCAAGCACTCAAACTCATCATTTTCTCAGTGTTTACTAACCCAAAGAGCATTATACAAGTACATAATTCAACTTATATCTATATTCAGGCACACTAAAATGGGTAGAGAGTGATAGGGTAGACATGTGCCCAATACTAAAACAAGAAAACATCACCATCTGATTCAATTCTTGTCCTCGAAATGACTTCCATCTTGCTTATAATATTATTTTTTGTTTCATCGGATGAGTTTCCTTTATTTTGTATAAAGTTGAATGGCTAAAGATTTCCTATACAGTATTTGACAAGAATTTTGGTGAAGGATCATTCTAACAACGTTTCTCGAGGTGTTCTTTATGATCCTGAAATTTTTTATCGAGATTTTAGAATCATGACTTGTATTCATTAAAATATATACCGGATCAACTTTGTGGGAGAGGATTTTATTTCTTAGGTAGGATGTCCATTGATTTCCACACTCTGAAGATTGCAATCTCTGGTAGGTATAGTTTCCAGGATGAATTGGCAAAAACATGTTTTTTAGATTTTGTTTGCACACATTGGCCTGCTTATAGGATTGTACATTTTATGCTTCATAAAAAAAAAGTTCATTTTTTTTTTGTTTATTTTAGGAAGACAAGTTATGTGTATGCAGATTTTTGAAAACTACAACCAGCCATGGAAACTTGCCTTTCTATTATGTTTGGATTTTGGGCACAACCTAACATAAATCAACCTCATTTTAAAATTTATAATCCTCATTCATGGATTCTAAGTTTATAAGGACAATGGGATATCTACTTCATTCCCTTTTAAATATGCTATCTCATTAGAATTGATTTAGAGCATACACAA
>SNQJ01S0042084.1:87950-110252 GCA_010110895.2 Picea sitchensis
GTCAATTTGCATAAGGGGATCAGGTGTTTCTGCGACTGCAACCATACAAGTAAACTTCCCTCAAGGCCGAGCATTGTTAGAAGCTAGCACCCAAATTTATGGTCCTTATACAGTTCTCAAACATGTGGGACAAGTCGCATATCAGTTAGCTCTGCCCAGTCAGTCGAAGCTACATCCAATTTTCCATGTTTCATGCTTAAAGAAGGTGATTGGAACTAGGTGCCAAATTCAAACCAACCTTCTTGAGTTAGTTGAAGAAGGATCCATTTGTCTACAACCAGAAGCAATTTTGGACCAGCGTGAGCATCACCTGCGTCAGCGAACCATTAAGGAAGTGCTAGTCCAATGGAAAGATACGAATCCAGCAGATGCCACTTGGGAACCAACTACCATTCTGCAACAGTTTCCTCATCTCAAGCCTTGAGGACAAGGATGTTTTTAAGGGGGCGGACATGTTAGGGTCCTAACCCGCACATAGGTAGATTAATATATTCGTATGTAATAAAGGTCAATATTAATAAGGCCTTTCAATAAAATAGAAAAAGGCGGATGTAAGAAGACCTAATAGAAGCTTCCTCTTCTAGAAGGATCTTCCTTTAGATGCTTCTCTTGATAGACATATTTAGTATAAATAAGGGTTGAGGGTATGAAAACCCTATCTTGGAGATTATTGTAACAAAGCATTGCTCGATTGGAGGTTGACCCCTCGAAGAGGCCTGTGAACATTGCTTTCTGAATCAAAGTGTTATTTCTGTTGTTGTTCTTATATCATTTCTGTGTTATTTTGGAGATTATGCGGGATATATTGTTGTTATTCTGCCATTTCTAGCATTTTATTTCTGTTCTGCATATTTATTATATCTGGTACTTGCAAAAATATTACCAGCCATAATCTTAATCATACATAGACGTCAACAGAGAGAGAAATGACAATAGCAGAGGGTTTACCTGTACAATGTTTTATGGGATTGAGAGGTAAGGGAGAAGGATAGGTAGGGGGAATTATTTTTTTATTGAGAGACAATCCGATTTTATTTTCATTTACCAAGAAATAAATATCGATGTGTTGCATCAATAACCACACCATAATAATGTTCTTTAAAAAGGATCTGGTGCACAACTTAACAATGGAAGCACAGATGCCCTATTAGTAGAGTGCATTGGTATATGGTTAAATAAAAAACATTTACACACCAATGTAGGATAGTGTCAAAAAATATATTTTGATGCACTCCATTGTATCATGTGCACTTGTGCACACCAGTGATCCAATATGAAGCACTTTGTTAGGGTTAATTTCCAAATTTACTTGGTGTGCTATGTAAAATTGGCCTCATCGGGGCATCTATTATCATACCGCACAGTGTCATGCTTAAAAAAAAAAATTCACACCATTTTAGTTTTTCAAAAAATGTACGGCGGTGCACAATGCAGTAGTAAATGCACCAGTGCGCACGTGTGCCCAAAAACATGTGCACCGTGATAGGGATGTTTTAAAAAAATATGTAACTAGTGTGCTCAATAAACATGTACGCCCCAGTGCGGTTGGTCACTGGGCGCAATGGAACAGGGTTTTATAAAAAATAAATCTGAAGGTAAAAATCATTTTTACCATTTTCAATTTTGTAGAGCTCAAAAGAATTGGTGCAAACTTTGCCTATCTGAAGCACCTTGCCATCGGTGCTTTCCTTCTTTCCTTCCTTTCGTCTATTGCTCGATACATGAATTTCAAATTTTTCTAAATGGTGGGAATTTTTATTTTTTTTAGTACGTCGCAACCATGCCGACAAAATGTCCAGGTAATGTCCTTGTTTCTTCATAACTTAAGTTTTCACTAGATTAAAATTTAAAATATAGTGAAATTTTAAGTGTAAAAAAAAAAAAAAAATTGTGCGGTGCGTTCGAAGCACTCAGCTCGCACCGCGTATGATGTGAACTGTAAATTTATAGGGTACATCATGTACCTTGTTACCTTTATTGGTGGTGCGTTGATAAACATAAATGCACCAGCGCGTTCATTTAACGATGCACTGAAGAAAAGTATATAACTGGTAGGGAGGTGCATCAAAGTAGAAATAACACATCGGGTCGTTAAAGTACATGGTGCACCACCCTTATCAGATATATTTTTATGCAGTGCATTGGTAAACGTGCACACCAGGATGTTCATGTTTACCAAACGCACCACTGAGAAATGTAACATTGTGTTGCGGTGCACCCCGTAAAGTTTTTGGTGGCACCGTACGTCGTGGTGCAATAGTAATGATCGGAACACACCCCAAAAAGTTTTGTACTTGGAAATTTGGAAAAGTTTATGTGACGGTGCATCGATGTAGCACCCCATATTTTGACCTTAGATAATTAGAAATTTGGTTTTACTCATATTAGTAATTCACTTCTTAGTCGTTATTTGGATTTAGTTATATTGATATAAACATTTGAGATGTGTATATCTGGACCTCTTTATGTGATGGATAATTCTATTTTTATTGTTATACGTTCATAATTATGATAGTTATGAGAATTGTTCAAACATGCAAATTTAAATATGGAATTTTGGTACATGGATCTACTAGTTCAATTTATGTTGTGAATGCATGACAGATACAAGGCATGATATAAATAAATATACATTTCTTAATTGAACACCAATATAGATATGGATCCTTATATGAAATTATGATGTATATGCATGGATATGAGTTATTGGTGAACTAACCTACATGTTGATTATTTATGTGGTAGCCAAATGACTATAGTGCTAAGGTAACTTGGATTTCGTAGACATCAAGAAGATAATGTATGCTATAAGTCGTACTTATTATTTAATTTATGATTTGAAATATTGTTATGATCTGTGGTAAGTGTGGTTTTGACAGGATGCACAACTTTCCTAGAGTGGTTGTTTGATGACGTGACTCTAAGAACAATAGTTTCACAATATGGCTTGATGTAGGGTGTTGACCCTAGTTCTATAAGGAGGGGTGGAGGTATTTCCCATCATTTATCCTCCGAAACCTAGAGTCATGGGAGGAATGTGTGAAGTCACACTCCCCTAGACATGTGATGGTGATTGCTAGTTTCCTAATGGGGAAGCTTGGTCGATATGTATGACACTTCCGCTTATGGGTTCTATCTGGAGTTAGGTCAATATAGTTGACAATCCAGCTTAGTACAACAGAGGAAAGGATATGATGGAACATGGAAGTAGGTTAGGAAGGAAGGATGCTTCGATGTTAGTTGAGAGTACTGATTGGGGATTAGAGATTCCACTATTGTTTAATCACTTGGTTCCTACCATGTTTAAAACCCTCTTTTGATTTCCTATTGATATTTTAAGTGTGATAATGAGTTATTGATGAATTGGTGTAATTTTGTTCATTAAGAATATTAAATAATGCATTACTTGATCTAATGTCCTACATGTCTTGGTGTGATCATATATGAACTATGCACTAGAGGCAGTGGTTGTTTATCATTAGTACATGCATGAGATATGTGTTTGCTAGCTACACACACATACCCTACACATGTACACTAGTTGGCGCAGACCCTCTTCCCTCCAAAGGGATGCTCGACCTCCCGGTCTTGGATCATTTGAAATATTAAGTCAGAGCGACTCCTTGGGGTCCCTGTGGGAACCCGAAACCAATCTACCCCCCCCACACACATAGGTCCATTTTCCCACAAGTGACCACGGCTATGACCGTGGGCATATCCTTCCACGATTCGGACTTCGGGGATATCTCAAAATTTTCCTTTAGCCTTTCCCGAAGCGCTCTCCTCTGAGTTTCTGAACCTCCTCCAGGCGTTTCCTCAGATTCGTCGGCCCTACTATGGTTCGGGTTTTGTTACCTCGCAAAACTCTAGATCTTTTCTCACAAACCTCCAGATTCATGAACCTCGAATTCCTAAATCTGTTTCCACATGTTCCTTTCACGACCAACGACTGGGATATGTTCCTGACTTCGTACTTCGCGATTCTAATTTCGGCAAGTCTCCAAACTTCTCGAACACCGAAGTGTCGAAACACCTTACAACTATCCTCTACGTAGTGCTCCTAGATATGATGGTCTAGAATCGTTTGTCTCCCTTCGAAACAAATCTCTTCCACTAATTTCAATGAAGACTCTAGGGACTTCTCTCCTTGAAGAATTTCCACCACTCTCCCTCCTGAGCTTTACTTCTTCTACCTTCTCTCGTTCCTCTGAACACTCTCTTCAACACTTAGTCAAATTCTTGATTTGTGCACACCTTGCAACAAATTCTCTTCCACAATCTACTCCTCTGTGGATGATTTTTCACTCCTTGCAATTGTTCTCCAACCGCTTCTATCTCTTGTGATTGAAATCACGCTACTTCTCCTGAGCTTTCGAATCTGAAATCTCTGTCACACACTCCTTTCTGAGCTTACAGAGTGTTCAGTAACTATGTGACTGTCTTCTCTTTGATACTCCTCTTATATGAACTTAAAATAGAGTTCACCTTGTGCACACTTGCACCTACTCGATGCCCTCCTGGCATAGCTCTACAGAGTCCTCAACAACTCTGTTCTACGCTTAATCCCGCACATAATTTCCTCGAGGGTATTCAGTAACCCTATCTCTCTGTGCCTCCTATGAATAATCTCTCCTCTAGGGTATTCAACAACCTTGAGGCTCCTCTTGAGTCTGTAAATGTTCTAGTGTGCCCTCCTAGCACGTTCTCTCCTAAACTCGAAGAAGAGTTCAGATACGCACTCCTTGCGTTGGCTACAAAGTTTCAATAATATGTTGTTCACTCCTTGCAGAGCTTAAAGAACCCAGAAACAATTCCAACAAACTCTCAAAGATAGTGGAATCTATCTTCACCCTGCAGATGGGAATTATTCATACACATCCACAACATACGCATATAAACACACAGATGAGATTCATTCATAAAACATATAAACACACATAATCATATGCAGGAAAAACTGGTTTTTGTATTATCTCTAAATATCTACACAGAGGTTTACAAAGGCTGGACTGCAACAGAATCTCAACGCTCTCTCCTCTCTTGAGCTCTCTACTTTCTCATCTCTTCTACATGCTATTGTGTAATAATGAAATCATATACAGAGATATTATTACAAAAGAGGGGCTCCTCAAGCCTTTCCCCCCAAGATACCTAACTCTCATTAATTACATTGAATTACATTCAACGACCATCTAGTACAGATCGAATCTAGATCTCATCAGCCTATCAGCAATTAAAGGCGACCTTATCTCATGCCTGCACAAAGGCATCTATTTGGATATTCTAGCCTTACAACATTTAATTGCATTTAAATTTATATTTGAAATTTAAAAATGAGGGCGAAATGAGAGGGATGGCGCCTCTCCCCTCCTTAAATATGCTTTGATGTGATGGAATGCCAATGCATTGCTAAGGTGGAGCGATGCTCCTGCATCATACTCCACTACTAGGAAAATCATGAGCTCTTGCTCCTGAGTTCCTCTTCTCCAATGTTGAAATCCCCCTGGATCCAAAACTCTTCTTTGGAGTTGTCATCTTGCTCCTTTGCTTTGCTGCTACTGTTGTTGCTTTGCTGCTCTTGTCGAATTCCTTTTGATCAACTTCTCCTCGCTGGCAGTTTATTGTGCTAACCTCAACATTAGCCTCCTTATCTCCTCAATCACCTCTTCTAGTTGCTCAACTGGCTGGCTTCTTCTTCCATTCAGATTGTTCTGTTGCACCTCCTCCTTATCAATGGGTAGATCAAATTGATCCCCCCTGCTGTTTTCTTTTTCTCCTGTGGCCTTAGCTTGCCACCCTGTTGCAGACTCTAGTTCTGTAGTCTTCTCATCACTGATCTACTTCTTAGCTTCCTCCTATGACAGACTGGGCTCTATCAGTTCTGTTGGTACAACTCCAACTTCTTCTAGCTTCTCCTCATGCTGGTATGCTCCTCCACCTATTTCCAACTTAGCATGTTGGATGTGTTGACTTTGCACTATCACCCTTCTCTCCCGAGTTCCAATTCTTCACACAGATCAAAAAATTCTATGTTGTATGCTTCCTCTTTTGCTGGAGACTCCAGTGTTGTATTCATCTCTTGTTCATCTTCTTTGCTTAAAATGTCGATCAATTCTGTTGAATGCTCTTCTCCTTCTGCTGGGGAAAACATCAATTTCTACTCCTTCTCCTCCTCTTTGATATTCTTTTTTGGTTTTCCTTCTGTTGTTGCACCTGCAACACATGCTCCAACCTCAATTGGGCTACTTGGTAGGAATATCTTAATTCCCCCAATGATCAGAATACTCCTCTGACCTTTCTCTGTCAGCACTTGCTGATCCAAACTCACCTCTGAGTTCGTATCTTCTCCCTTTCCCAACTGGCAATCTAGGATTTCTCTTCTGCCCTCCTGGAAGTCTATGAGATCAACTGATCTCATCTCATTTCCCACCTGGCAACTTGGAATTTAAATTCTTCCCTCCTCGTAGCTCATGAGATCTCTAACTAATCCCACTTTATCCTCCTCGTCACTGAGGATTCTTCCAAATTCTATTTCACATATGTAAACCATATATTTTTTTGTGTCACTGAAGTTTTCAGCATACCTCAACCACCTCCTTACCACCTGTTTCTTCCTCCAGACTAACAACTTCTAGACATGCCACTTATCTTTCCTCTTCAAACTCCATTCATATGTCAAGTGTACCTTTGCTTCTTGTTGCATCTTCAATGCTAACCTTTCCATCTCCGCTCTTATCTCACTAATCTCTTTATCCATTTCAACTTTACTTTTTTGCTGGCGGTCCTTTCGTTGAACATTCCTATGGCCTTCAGTATCCATTATCCTTCTCTTCCTTCAGCCCACCTGGTTGTCTACCATTTTTTGAATGCCTTGCAACAATATTTATAGAGTATTGCACTCTATTTCCTCCTTCACCTACTATTTCCTCCTTCACCTACTATCCTTGCACAGACCCCTTTCCCTCTAAATATCTACTCAACCTCCCGGTCTTGGCTCATTTGAAATAATGAGTCAGAGCGACTCCTTGGGGTCCCCGGGGGCACCCAAAACCACTCTACCCACCCACACACACACACACATGTCCTTTTTCCCACAAGTGACCACATATATGACAATGGGCCTATCCTTCTGTGATTTGGACTTCGGGGATATCCGAAACTTTTCCTTTAGCCTTTCTCGAAGTGCTCTTCTCCAAGTTTCTGAACTTCCACCACACGTTTCCTCAGATTTGTCAGCCCTACTATGGTTTGGTTTTCGCGAACTCGCAAAATTCTAGACCTTTCGTTCACAAACCTCCAAATTCTTGAACCCCAAATTCCTAAATCCATTGCCACGTGTTCCTTTCACTGGGATCAACAACTGGGATCCATTCGCGACTTTGGACTTCAAAATTCTAATTTCGACAACTCTCAAAACTTCCCAAACTCCGAAGTGTCGAAACATATTATGGCTATCCTTCGCCTAGCACTCCTAGATCTGATGGTCTGGAATCGTTCGTCTCCCTCCAAAACGAATCTCAACCACTGATTTTAGTGAAGACTCTGGGGACTTCTCTCCTTGAAGAATTTCCACTTCTCTCCCTCCTAATATTTACTTCTTCTACCTTCTCTCATTCCTCTGAACACTCTCTTCGACACTTAGTCGAATTCTTGATCTGTGCACACCTTGCAACAAAATCTCTTCCACAGTCTACTCCTTTGTGGATGATTTTTCACTCCTTGCGATTGTTCTCCAACCGCTTCTATCTATTGTGATTGAAATCACGCTACTTCTCCTGAGCTTTCAAATATGAAAACTCTGTCGTACACTCCTTGCTGAGCTTACAGAGTCTTCAGTAACTCAATGAGTGTCTTCTCCTTGATACTCCTCTTCTCGGAACTTGAAATAGAGTTAACCTTGTGCACACTTGCACCTGCTCGATGCCCTCTTGACATAGCTCTATAGAGTCCTCAACAACTCTGTTCTATGCTTACTACTGCGCAAAATTTTCTCCAGGGTATTCAATAACCCTGTCTCTGCACAATCTCTTCTCCAAGGTATTCAACAACCTTGAGGCTCCTCTTTAGTCTGTAAATGTTCTGGTGTGCCCTCCTGGCATGTTTTCTCCTGAACTCGAAGCAAAGTTCAGATACACACTCCTTGTGTTGGCTACATAGTTTAAATATCTTATTGTGCACTCCTTGCATAGCCTAAAGAACCTAGAAACAATTCCAACAAACTCTCAAAGATAGTGGAATCTATCTTCACCCTGCAGATGGGAATTATTCATACACATCCTCAACATATGCATATAAACACACATATGACATTCATTCATAAACATATAAACACAGATAATCATATGCAGGAATAACTAGTTTTTGTATTATCTCTGAATATCTATACATAGGTTTGCAAAGGTTGGACTGCAACAGAGTCTCGACACTCTCTCCTCTATTGAGCTCTCTACTTTTTCATCTCTTCTACATGCTAGCGCGTCCTAATGAAATCAGATACAAATATATTTTTACAAAAGAGGGACTCCTCGAGCCTTTCCCTCCAAGCTACCTAAATCTCATTAATTACATTGAATTACCTTCAATGGCCATCTAGTCTAGATCGGATCTAGATCTCATCAGCCTGTCAGCCATTAAAGGCGACCTTATCTCCTGCCTGCACAAAGGCATCGATTTGGCTCTTCCAATCTTACAACATTTAATTTCATTTAAATTTATATATGAAATTTAAAAATGAGGGAGAAATGAGAGGGTTTGCGCCTCTCCCCTCCTTGAATGTGATTTGACATGTTGGAATTTCGACGCATTGCTGAGGTGGAGCGATGCTCGTGCATCACTAGTACAATTAATTAATGTATTAATTAATAAACTAGAATATTAACTATTTAATTGAATGTTTATTGACTATGTAAATTACATTGCATATAAAAATATCTACAAGCATTAAATACCTTCTTTGACTTTGATTGATGGTTGGTATAATGAATTAAATGAGCATGGTGGGTTTTCATGTACATTTTGGGGAAAATTATCAAATTGCATTTAGTAGCTAGCATGAGAAGAAAGACTTTGCATTTTATTTATTGTTGTTTAATGCAAGTCATTTATATTTTAGTTTTATTTTAAACTTTTCCAAAACATCTAGATAAGGAAGGTTGATGGCTAATAATGAGGGTGGTTGAGGAGACTTGGGGAAGGGTGTATGGAAACTTGATAAATAGGAAGAGAGGTTAGAGCATGTGCGGGAGGTTTGATAATTCTTAGAAGATATATTTCTTGAGATGGTCTTCTTAGATTATATGTGTTTGTTGTTCTTGGAGTCATGGGCATGGAGAGCCAAGAAACCGAAATGTTTCTTGGAGCTAGGAAGTCGACTAGGCTCCTAGTTGGTTGGGAGGATTATGTTGTTTCACTCTGGGCAAGTGGGAAAAGAATGCTTGGAAGTAGCCAAGACTACATTGCAACTGATGAGCTTCAACAAACCGAGGAGGAGGTGTTCTTCAGTGGTATTGTTTTATTGATATTTTTTTTATATGCTTATGTTTTAAGTTTTAAATCTTAGAGTTAAGATATTACTTAATTCATCATGTTATTTATATTTATCATTGAGAAAATGTAGAAGAATTGTGTAAATGAAAATCAATGAAAGTATGTTAAAACAATCGTTATTGTGTATGTAATTAACGAATGATTAATTTCTTAGCATCCTGTAGAGAGGTGCTACATTTAGTATTAGAGCTTAGGTTCAAAATATAGGACCAAAAAGTGCCACCATTTATGTGTATTCTTTAAATCAATTCTAATGAGATAACATATTTAAAAGGGAATGAAGTAGATATCCCATTGTCCTTATAACCTTAGAATCCCTGAATCAGGATTATAACTTTTAAAATGAGGTTGATATATTTTAGGTTGTGCCCAAAATCCAAACATAATAGAAAGGCAAGTTTCCATAGTTGGTTGTAGTTTTCAAAAATCTGCATACAGAGAACTTGTCTTCCTAAAATAGACAAAAACAAAAATGAAAAAAAAAAAATTATGAAGCATAAAATGTGTAATCCTATAAGCAGGCCAATGTGTGAAAACAAAATCTGAACACCATGTTTTTTCCAATTCATCCTAGAAACTATATCTACCAAAGATTGCAAGCTTCAGAGTGTGGAAATCAATGGACATCCTGCCTAAGAAAGAAAATCCCCTCCCACAAAGTTGATCTAGTATATATTTTAATGAATACAAGTCATGAATTTAAAATCTCGATAAACAATTTAAGGATCGTAAAGAACACCTCAGGAAATGTTAGAATGATCCTTCACCAAAATGCCTATCAAATACTCTATAGGAAATCTTCAGCTATTCAACTTTATACAAAATAAAGGAAACTCATCCGATGATAGGAAATATTCAGCCATTCAACTTTATACAAAATAAAGGAAACTCATCCGATGACACAAAAATTAATATTATAAGCAAGATGGAAGTCATGTCGAGGACAAGCATTGAATGAGATGGTGATGTTTTCTTGTTTTAGTACTGGGCACATGTCTACTCTATCACTCTCTACCCATTTTAGTGTGCATGAATATAGATATAAGTTGAATTATGTACTTGTAGAATGCTCTTTGGGTCAATAAACACTAAGAAAATCATGAGTTTGAGTGCTTGAGTTGTGTTGTTGGAGGAGGTTGTTCCACCATTGTTTCTCTCAACCTCCGCATGTGGAACAAAGTGGCAATTGTTTCATGTTGTCGCATGGGTGTTGCCCAGATGGCCTCAAAAAATTGGGATCCATTCAATTTTCATTGTTTAATGATGAATTGGTATGACCCACTAAATGTTCCCAACAATATAGCCAACCTAGATGGGATCATAAGCAATTTCTTATGCCAAATAAAATTTGTTGAACCAATATTTTGAGTTTTCCCATGGAAAAAAACACCCCATAGGAAATTCTTCCTTGCATAGGCCTATGTTAAGAAGCCCAGTGAACCCACCTGATGACGGTGGTGAAGAGGAGGATCCAACGCCATGATTATGATGAACGACACCTATAGATTCATCATGCAAAGAGCTGTTATACATAGCTCTCCTTGTTTTTCTATGAACTGCGGTGTCATCAATCTAGATATTGAGCTTAACTCTCCCGACCTGCCGCGCTTTGGGTTACATGTGGTCGTTGCTTCCTCTTTCCCATATTTTATTTATGAAATTGACCTAATTAATTATAATAAAAAAAGGACAAAACCTTGAGAGTGGATTATTGAAATAAAGTCACCCAAAATGACTAGATTTGAATTAGAGAAACTCGTATGGGGTGAAAATATTTAGAATCNCTTATGCCAAATAAAATTTGTTGAACCAATATTTTGAGTTTTCCCATGGAAAAAAACACCCCATAGGAAATTCTTCCTTGCATAGGCCTATGTTAAGAAGCCCAGTGAACCCACCTGATGACGGTGGTGAAGAGGAGGATCCAACGCCATGATTATGATGAACGACACCTATAGATTCATCATGCAAAGAGCTGTTATACATAGCTCTCCTTGTTTTTCTATGAACTGCGGTGTCATCAATCTAGATATTGAGCTTAACTCTCCCGACCTGCCGCGCTTTGGGTTACATGTGGTCGTTGCTTCCTCTTTCCCATATTTTATTTATGAAATTGACCTAATTAATTATAATAAAAAAAGGACAAAACCTTGAGAGTGGATTATTGAAATAAAGTCACCCAAAATGACTAGATTTGAATTAGAGAAACTCGTATGGGGTGAAAATATTTAGAATCCCTCGAATTGGCTGAAAAAACCTCAAATATGAAGAAAACCCTAGAAATCGTACCCAAACCCACCTACAAATTGCATTTCTCCTTGCTTACTTTGAAATCCTGCTTGGTTTGTTTAATAAGATTGATATTTCAAGGGAAGGATTCCTTGAAGTCGTGAATGATGGACGATGTGGGTAGAAATAGGGGTTTTGCTGAAATCGTGAATTATTGATTGATATGATACATGAATTATCAACTGAACCAAAAATCAAGAAGGCTCCATCCTTACGATGGAAGGAGAGTGTGCTTAGTACTTTCCAAGAATTTCCATTCTCTGTATAATGAAGTTTCTTAAAAAAAAACTTAACACATTAACAACAGAACTATGATATGAACTATGCTACGAATGATTGCTTTCATAAGATGCCCTAGGGTTCTTCTTGCTTAAAATTTGGTGCAATGACCAAAACTTAATATAGTAATATTCAACACTGATTGCGAGAAATCCTATGAAACGAAGAAATTTGAGAGTGTGTACTTGCTTGGAATCATGCCACACTATCTGCAATTTGCTTCCTTTCATGTTTATAGAGCCTTCTCTCACTCTTTTTCCACAAAACAATATTACTGATAACAACAATTAAACAAATTAGTCACAATAATCACGACTTTCACATCATCTTGGAAAACTACCTCGAAGCAATAGGATAGGATGAAGTCAAGATTTTGGAAGCACACATCAACACAATAATGTGGAATATTTGTCTCTTTCCGAGGTTATTTGGTTTATAATAATCTGTTATATATATAATATAACATATTAAATGAGTTTTGGTTGATAAAAATAACTTACGGGTTTGGTCCTGAAAATAAAATATACTCGAATTGGAGATTTAATTATGGCGGGATCCTTTGTTTATAAAGACATTTACCCATAGATTGGTATGCACTATAGAACTAATAGAGATTAAAACTAGTAGGAGAACATACTTTAGTGAATCTAATTCATCTCAGGGCATTGGCTTCGGCAACAACCCCATATAAAATGTCAACCACGTATATATTACTTCAGAATCCAACACCATTAACCACGTATATATTACTTCAAAAGCCAACACCAGTTGTAGCTTAGCATAAGCAACAAAGGAAGGTAACCACGCCATTTATTATCAACATAATAAATTTGATTTGACCTCTCCAAATAGAGTTAGAGTCATCCATTTGAGATAAATAACTATATATATACATAATTAGAACCCATCCATTCTTCTCCCATACCTTGCGCCCATTCCCCACACCCACATCAAATTTTGGAATATTTTCTTGAACACTAAAAGATATTGTTTTTGGAAAAATAAATTTCACTGACGGTGCCACTTGAAAGAAGTTTAACACCTCGAAATCCATGATGTGACTTCTTATTCATTCATTTCAGATCTATTATGTAATTATTGAGACATAAATAAAGACTCATTGACATGAATCCACTCACAACCAACTCCCAATCAAACTACATGCAATAAAAGATGTCTCTATCTCTTCATCTTAAAATAGTTCTGAAAAACAAACGTCGTATCGGTTGGATAAAGATTCTTCATTTATAATATATGGTGAATTAATTGCATGAACATTGAAATTCCAAGCCACTCTCCTAATAGCATACTCAGTTTGTAAATTTCTTTCTAAGAGAGATACGGGGAGTGAGTGGAAGCAAAAAAAACCCGAATAAAGTGATGTGAGAACATCCATACATACATTCTACAAAGCCTGATCTTCGAGACTATGAAGATATGATTGTTGAGATTTCTATGGTGAGGAGTGTTTTCAGGCGAATTCGAAGAGACCACAGTACTGTCAATGGAGTGTCGATGTTTCGGATCTATGGATTGATGTTTCAGGATCCATCATCAGGACAAGAAGTCTGGGTTTAATTGTGAGAAGAGATGGTTATAAATACCTTAGTTGTGGGGGAATTATGTGTCGGCTATAATCTTTGGTGAATAATTTAGATTAGGTTTATTTAGTTAAGTTTAGTTATATTTAGGGTTTTCCTAAAAGATTTCTTTAAAAAAATTATTTCAAATTCTGTATTAAAATATTTTAAATTTTTTATCATTAATTTGAATGTGTTCTTAATAAGTTTGAGGTATAAAATAAACCATTATTTAAAGTGTTATTAATGGTGTTGTTTAGAAAAGAAAGTTTTATATTAATTAGAAAGAAGAGAGGTTATTATGATGTTGTTAGTGATTTTATAGGGTGGTAGAATTTAAGTTTTAATAAAATTTTAAATATTAGTTTTGTTTTATTTAGATAATCCTAATTATTTTAATGGTGTTTATAAGAAAGTTTTATATTCATTAAAATAAAGAAAGGAAAATTGTTAGTGGTTCTATATGTTATGAGTAAATAATAAGTTATTTTAATAGATGTAGTTGTATTATGATATGATTAGTGTTTGTTTATCTAATTTGTTGGTGTTATTTAATCAATTAATAAAACAAAAAATATTTAGGTAGGGTTAGTTATTTGTTTATTCTCTTATTTTTATGAATTAAGGGGAATCGTTTTTCACTTAATTCTAGGTCATTGTTTTTGTTTAGGTTGCTTGGGTGTTTACGGATTTCGATTGCTTCTCTAATCCGTCGTTTAAAGAGGTGTTCTTCTTTGGTCATAATTTTGGTGTCTTCTAGGCGGACATGGTGTTTTGTTTTAAGGGAGTGCTTTGCTAAGGTAGAGGTACGAATGCGTTCATTCTTTATGTGAACTCCATGTTATTTAATCCTAATTTAGAAGGAGCATCCAATTTTATCGATGTAGCATTCTCCGCAGGAGCATTCTATTTTGTAAATTCCTTTTCGTTTGTGAGGCTCAGGTTTGTCTTTAATGGATCTCATATTTTGTTTGATGGTTTCATGTGGTTTGAAGGAGGTCGTGATCTATTTTTTGCTAAGTATCTTCACATTATTATCAGTTACTCCTTGGCTGTAAGGTAGGTAGGCCTTTCTATTGGGGTTTTGGTTTTCTAGGGGGTTAGGGTTTTTGCTAGTTTTTTCTAGGGCTTTATTTATTGCGTTTGTAATGTCTTTATGTTTATAACCTATGTTTTTAAAGACAGATGAGAGGTGGTATTTTTCTTGTTCTAGGTGTGTATCATCGGATATTCTTATGGCTCTTGTGGCTAAAGTTTTCAGGACACCTAGTTTTTGGTTAGGGTGGTGATGGGAGTTAGAGTGAAGATAGTTTTATGTGTGGGCCTTTTTTTTATAGACTGCATGTCCTAGATTCTCATCATTTTTTCTATTGATTAAAATGTCTAGAAAGGGGATGCTACCATTTATAACCATCTCTTCTCACAATTAAACCCAGACTTCTTGTCCTAATGATGGATCTTGATATGGATCTGAAGCGTCGACACTCCATTGACAATATTATGGTCTCTTCGAATTCTCCTAAAAACTATGAAAATCGTGGAGAAAGGATATGATACACTACTAAGGAACTCGTGTAAGGCACAATTCAGTTCTTACAACAGAAGAATACAATATATATGAGGCGGTCTGCCAATTAATATGACTTCTTTAAAGAATGAGCGAGAATACTTCATGCTCTCTTCACTCCCCTGTCGTACTCAGTGTTGGCCTCTTTGTTTCCTTGTCCACCCAAACTCCGCTCCCATTCTCACTTTATACACCAAAACAAGTAAGAGGGTGTTTATATATATATATATATATATATATAATAAAGTAAACTTTCCTTTATTAAATTTTCTGAGTTGTGTTTTAAGTTGAAATACTTTGTAATGTGATAGTCTAAAATTATTAAGTAATAAATGCATAGGAAGAATCTTATTGCAAGTGGAATGATTTTTTTTGGTTACTTATGTCTTGATATGAAAATAATTCTTCAAATTATAAGATATATTATAAATTATAATTTTTGAAGAACAAGTTGTAAAATAATAATAAATTATTATTTCCAACTTATATATTCATATAGATTAAAATGGATTTTGATTGGGTATTTATATATTTATATTATTAAAAAAAAAAATATTTATTTATTTACATGAACTCAATAATGTAACATGGGTAATTATGAAAAGTAGCAATGTATCATGAGTATAATTATTAAAGTAGCAAAGGTCGAACTATAAGATATATTATAAATTATAATTTTTAACATGGGTAATTATGAAAAGTAGCAAAGTATCATGAGTATGATTATTAAAGTAGCAAAGGTCGAACTATAAGATATATTATAAATTATAATTTTTAAGAACAAGTTATAAAATAATAATAAATTATTCTAAACTATATTATATTAAAGAAATTGTATTTATTTATTTACATAAAAAAAATAACATGAACTCAATAAAGTAACATCGGTAATTATTAAAAGTAGCAATGTATCATGAGTGTAATTATTAAAGTAGCAAAGATTGAACTATAAGATATATTATAAACTATAATTTTAAAGAGCAAGTTATAAAATAATAATAAATTATTATTTCGAACCCATATATTCATATAAGTTAAAAATGAATTTTTATTGGATATTTATATTATTAAAGAAATTGTGTTTATTTGTTTACCTAAAAAATAACATGAACTCAATAAAGTAACATGGGTAATTATTAAAAATAACAATATATCATGAGTGTAATTATTAAAAGTAGCAAAGATTGGAGTGTTGTACTAAGGCATTTGGTAACTTCTCCTATTCTCTATCAATGCCAATAATTTCCTGTAATTATATGTTATAAGTAATACATAAATAAGTAATATCTACTATATTATATTTTTATAGTTTATTTATTATAATTTAACAAATTATATTTTTTTTAAATCAGGTGTCTCCAATTCCATGTTAGAATATAGGAACGATAATTATAAGCTCATATAAGATCATAGTTCTTAAACATTCTACTTTTTGATTAATCGTTTATAGGTGAGTACAATTCAAAATGAAAAGGGGTTACACGTCTACTCCCCTAGACATGTGATGATGATTGCTAGTTTCCTGATGGGGAAGCTTGGTCGATATGTATGACACTTCTATTTACAGGTTGTATCTGGAGTTAGGTCAATATAGTTGACAATCCATCTTAGTCTAGTAGAGGAAAGGATATGATGGAAGATGTAAGTAGGTTAGGAAGGAATGATGTTTCGATGTTAGTTGAGAATACTGATTGGGGATTAGAGATTCCACTATTGTTTAATCACTTGGTTCTTACCATGTTTAAAACTCTCTTTTGATTTCCTATTGATATTTAAGTGTGATAATGAGTTATTGATGAATTGGTGTAGTTTTGTTCGTTAATAATATTAAATAATGCATTACTTGATCAAATTTCCTACATTTCTTGGTGTGATCATATAGGAACTATGCACTAGAGGTAGTGGTTGTTTATCATTAGTACATGTTGGCTCTTGACCAAGTTTTGGGAGATCCTTGGTCAAGTTGACCTATTTTGGGACTTCAACATCCTGTCGAAGACGAAGCACAAGACGAAGCAGAGATCATGGGATCTCGACCCCTTTTTGGGTCCTTTTTGGGAATATGTAACGGGAATGGGATGTTGGCCCATGGGTTTACCCATGTTTAGGCCTATTTTGTATGTATAAATAGAAGGATGGGCAATGTAAGAAGTAGTTGAATAGTGCGCAAGTGTTGTGCAAGTTGGATAAGTACTAAGAGTGGGATCTGTGTGATCAAGAAGTGTAAGGCTTTGTGCATACTGTGTGATACTTGTAGAGCCAAGTGCAATTCATTGTAAGAGAATGTGGAGGGCTTTGTGCTGTAATGCAAGGAAGAAGGATCTAGAAAGTTGCATAGATCTTCTGTCCTATGCGGAGTAAGGTTTTGAGGCTCTGTGCATATAACCCATTGAAGAAGCTAATAAACAAGAAGAGTTGGTGGACGTAGCCCGAGGGTGGAGGTGAACCATGTAAATATTGTGTTATTCTACTCTGTGTGATGTTCTGATGTTTTTATGTGTTATGTGCTAAGTGCTTTGATATAGATAGATAGATATGTTTATGCTTTGTGCTTTGTGCTTATGATGAATATGGATGCTAGATCTGACATCTGTGAACTAGCTTAGTGCTTGAATCTACTAGATTTGATCTAATTCCCTTGTTAAGTGCGTGTATACCTTAGATCAAGGTGAATGTTGCGATGCTTTGTTTTCTCTGTGGAGTAGATATTGGTTAGATAATGATGAACTAATGGTGCCAAGTGCTCTATTAAGTGTTATAATCACATATATGTGTCCCAACTAAGGTTGCAAACACCTAAGTCTTGCAACCACCCCTGCCTCTACCTCCGGTGAGACTTCATCTTCTTCGTAGGTGTTGCCAAAAGGGTCGGTAGTTAGGGTTTTGTTGGTGCGATGTTATAGAGTTGAACCCTAGGTATTCCCCTATGCCAACAAATGGTTTCTTTGCTAGGACCTGAAACTGTGATTGCTGGGAACTGAGGAAGAAGAAGCTTTGTGAAAAGATCCAACCTGAAATTGTGAAAGCTCTGTGTGTAGATCTGTTGCCCTAGTGCATAGTTTTCTACTTGATTTATAAAGCTCTGTGCTCTGAGAAAGGTAAAAGTGAGACTCTGAAAGCTCTGTGCTCTGATAAAGTTAAGAATATTGAAAAGTTCTAGATCTGAAAGCTTTGTGCTCTGTAGAAGTAAAATTAGTGGAAGTTTTTGTTTCAAAAGTATGAATCTAGGTATGTTTGATAGATTATTTCTTAGCTTGAAAACTAGGGTATTAATAGATGAAAGAAGATTTGATATGAGTAGATCTGATAAGAATAGTGAAAAATATGTTATACCTGTGCATAGAAAGGATATTTGGGCTAATAAGTGTATGAAGGATCCTAGAAAGAATTTTTTGAAGGTTAGCTACCATGACCCTAGTGTGCAGTACAGGAAAGGCTGGGGATCATTTAAACGAAAGAGAGGATTAACCCTTTGTTACAGTTGCAGAAAACCCATGCATCTTACTAAGGAATGCCCTGGGAGAAGACTTAATTGTCTTTGTTGTAAATATATGGACCATGAAGTATTGGATTGTCCTAGAATGATTTCTAATATTGAAGGAATGAACATGAAGACAAGAAAACCCTAAGGCAGATCCATAAACTAAGATTATGACAGAATCCTAGAAAGAATCAGAGAGAGTACTGCTACATATAAGAGAAACCCTGAATGACCACCGACATGTCAACTTATCAGAGATATTCAAAGAAAAAGAATGCCTCAAAGAAAGAATAGGAGACTTCGACGTTGACTGTGTTCTGGATGAGGAAACACAGGTGAATATTATGACGGAAAGAACTTGGGAAATTTTAGGAAATCCTACTATGATTCCCTCATTGGGAGGAATAGGATTATTTAGAGGAAAATTGATAACCCTCTGTAGGAGACTTACCAAGCTACCTATATCTATTAAAAGAGCTTCGACAAAGGAAGATTTTGACATTGTTAAATTCAATGAGAACAACGCCCCATTTACCATGCTACTAGGAAAACCTTGGATTGAAAGAGATCAGGCGAGGAAGAAAGAAGAAGAAGAAGAAGTTTTAGAATAGAAGAAGCAAGAGTTAAAAGAGTTCATGACTATAAGGATCGCACACTTGATTGAAGAACATAAGAACAAATCAAATCCATTTAACACCAAAGACCCGGATGTCAAAGTTGCAAGAACACTAGAAGAGCCACTGAAGATTGAAGTACCTATTCCAGATGAAGAAGAAGGGTTACCCTTGAATATTAGGAAAGAATCTCAACAACGCGAAGTAACTATGCCAACAGAAGCTAAGGATCAGAATGGGAAAAGGCACATCGAGATGAAGCTCACTGGAAAGAAGGCTAGAAAGATAAGTAAGAAGCGAGCTAAGATCAACAAGTTGCAAAAGGTTCTAGAGGAAACCTTGCAGAAGAAAAAATTGCAAAATTGGAGCTTCATCGGGATATCAGAACAACGACACATGGCACTTTGCCATGATGAAGCAATACAGTCGTTGGGGACATTATAACCATTATATCAATGATCTGAACGGATAGAAATCGATTTATGGACAACCAGCTTACCATCTGACCATTGGGACCATGCCATAATGGGCAGAACAGAGTTAATGAAGGCTTCATACCCGTTGAAAGAGACTTATTGTCGAGTCACCTATTTATCTCCTCGCGCCATGCACCGAGAACACTTTTTCCAATTGAGAATTTGAGCCCACAGACTAAGTTGAGTTTATACAGTGATCATCATGCTCTTGCTCTCTATCTCATTACTGTGTCTACGTTACCCCCAAACCCGAGATTGTTAACCATGAGCATGTATGTCGGGCGAGTTGAGCGTTGCAGAGAAAGTTGTTGAAGAAGTTTTGATCGACCTCATGAATGAAAGAGTCATGTTGATGTCTATAGGTATATAAGCATCGTCAATGAGAGGAATTCCAGCCTCTCCATCCACTTCTCGCGGAACCAGACCATCCCGACCATCCGATGAAAAGAGAACCGAGAACAGGGATGATCTAGCGAATGCTAAATTGATCCCGACCATATTACCCGCATATCTACCACCTCTGAGCGGCGCAATAAATCGAGACAACATACCTAGATATTTTGAGTATTCCTTAGTCACCGCGTACCTTCCGAAGGGGTTACATGTAGTTCGATCAGATCAAGATAAGATTGCAGCATTGAATTTTAGCGACTTCAACCTCGGAGATCGCAAATTTTACAACATGCTCGCCCCAAATAAGTACCTGACCTGGACTAAGGGGAAGAATTCGAAGATAATCCCCCAGTCGTGGAACCATAACCTTGCGCAGTCCACCCTACTCAATGTCATGAAGATTCCTCACTTCGGACGACACCAGGAGGTGAATGCATGTGTCAAGCTCTTGTTGTCTTGTTACCATGGAGGTTATTTGTGGCTAAACCTCTGTATAACAGTTGATCTGATGCTTATCAATCAGATCACGGGGTTAAGTATGAAAGGACCTGATCCACAAGAATTTTACCCTGGAAAAGCCATGGATCACGCTCCAGCACAGCAGATCAAATGCACTTATGGCAATGTCGAGAAGGGAACGCGAGGCTACAAGGTATCTTTTATCCAGAGCGACGCAATGCGCCTCGCCTGTCAATTGATTGTAGGGAAGTTAGTACGAAAAAACTGACCCACCCAAGTCACTGGTTTTGTAGTCGACCTCATGGGGAAGTGCGCATAACGAATTCAGATGAATTGGGAGAAGTACCTGGTGAAACAATTAGAAATCAACTACAGAGAAACCCAATACCAAGGGTACGAATTTCATTTCAGCTGACTATTGATCCTGATCTCTTTTATTCCCTGGGAGATGTCGGAAGGTGCAACCTTCCCGGACATCGATCCTTTTGAACCATTGGCCACGAAGTTCAGTAAAATGTGGTACTCAAGCGATATGAATAAACAGTGGTAGTCCAATGATTTTTATCATACTGATTACAACCAGTTGAAGAAAACCATCCAGTTCGATCCTCGCATCACTCTGAACAGTCTACACCAGTTCAGGCCCTTGATGAAGTTCAACGCAGATCGACATTTTATTTACATCACAGCGAGCACTGATGAACACAAGAAACAACTTCAATCCTACTATAAGCTAATAGAGGATGAATTGGAGGAGATCACCAAGGACTGGTCAGCAGACCTCCTCATTCCAGCAGACCCTGCGGAGATATCCGACATTGACAACCCAAAAACTGCACAGGATACACCCGGACCTAGTCGGACAAAGAAGATTGAAGAGGTTAAGGATTTAGATAGTGCATCCGTGAAGACTACTTCCATCTCACCAAAGAAAGGAGGTGATGGTGAAAAGTTGAATGACAAAGAGATCGAACATCAACAAGTTGACGAGGTTGATCCCCTGAAGAAGAGGAAAGGTTCACCCCCGAAACCTTCCTCCCAAAAGAAATCAAAGGCCACCATGACCAAGATGCAAACCATCCTCACCTTTGATGACTTCAACTTCCTCGTAGAAGCCCTGAACAATGCTTCGTTGGAAATAGCAGAGAAACAAGAAGCAAATAAAGAGGAGATGTATGATCGAATCGAGACTGAACTCTGAGGGGTACAACAAGCCCTACAGTCCAGCCATGCAGTCTCCACTGCACTGGGAGAACCAGAATTGGGAGATGAGCCAGCTCAAATCCACCTCCTAGATGATACAGTCGAAGCTCATCTTCGACGAGCGTAAGAAAAAACAAGACAAGCCACCCAGGCTTTGACACAAGTACAAGGAGTCCTTGTAGAGAAATGCAGTGCTGCAGAACGGAAAAATCTTTCTCTCCAAGCAAAGTTTGATGAAGAAAAATCCCAGCTACAACAAGAAAAGGAGAATTTTCTCGTGGAGCAACTCGAGGTAAAGGAGGTGGTCAACAGAGAACTTCACTCTATGACAGTTGTAGATTTAAAGGCCGAAGATTGAGTTCCACAACAAGTAGCGCAACTTGAAGAAGTGATCTAGCAGCTACAACAACACATA
>SNQJ01S0042084.1:110374-124295 GCA_010110895.2 Picea sitchensis
GCCAGGAGCGCAGTTGAAAGGCTCAAGGCTCTTACCCTGGAATGTAATAATCTCACTTATCGCAGTTCCCTGACATATGAACGACTCACTGAGAGTCCAAAATTAAGAGCACTGGAGTAACAACTCCAAGAAGCGAAGTACCAAGCTGAAAAGATACAGGTGTAGCTGAAGTCCCTGTCAGCTATGGAAAGAATGAAGCACTCCCAAGAGCAATGCACTGCATAGCAGAAAATCCATACTATCCATAACAGAGTTATGGAGATAACTCATAAACTCCAACCTATGAAAGATAAGGCCTATCAGTTGTTTATAGAGGCATAAGGCCAAGGAGAAGAGCTAGAGTAGGTTGTCACTTCAACAAAACAACATCTAGAGGGACCTATTAATGATCCATTAATCCACTAGTTCTTTGAAAAGGAGGATGTAGCATAGTAGCAGGTCGAAGCATCTCAAGCCAAGCTCAAGGCGTTCGAAGCAAAACTGGTCAGACCAAAGTGACACGGGACGAGTCACAAGTGAGTGTTGGAGGCATGTTGGCCCTTGACCAAGTTTTGGGAGATCCTTGGCCAAGTTGACCTATTTTGGGACTTCGACAGCCTGTTGAAGACAGAGCGCAAGATGAAGAAGAGATCACGAGATCTCGACCCCTTTTTGGGTCCTTTTTGGGATTTGGGAATATGCAACGGGAATGGGATGTCGGCCCATGGGTTTACCCATGTTTAGGCCTCTTTTGTATGTATAAATAGAAGGCTAGGCAATGTCAGAAGTAGTTTAATAGTGCACAAGTGTTGTGCAAGTTGGCAAAGTGCTAAGAGTGGGATCTGTGTGATCAAGAAGTGTAAGGCTTCGTTCATACTGTGTGAGACTTGCAGAGCCAAGTGCAAGTCATTATAAGAGACTGTGGAGGTCTTTGTTTTGTAACGCAAGGACAAAGGATCTAGCAAGCTCTACAGATCTTTTGTCCTATGCGGAGTAAGGTTTTGAGTCTTTGTGCATATAACCCATTGAAGAAGCTAATAAAGAAGAAGAGTTGGTGGACGCAGCCCCAGGGTGGGGGTGAACCACGTAAATACTGTGTTATTATGCTCTGTGCAATGTTCTAATGTGTTTATGTGTTATGTGCTAAGTGCTTTGATATAGATAGATAGATATTTTTATGCTTTGTGCTTATGATGAATCTGGATGCTAGATCTGACATCTGTGAACTTTCTTAGTGCTTGAATCTGCTAGATCTAATCTAATTCCCTTGCTAAGTGCTTATATACCTTAGATCAGGGTGAATGTTGTGATGCTCTGTTTTATCTGCGGAGTAGATATTGGTTATATAATGATGAAATAATGGTGCTAAGTTCTCTATTAAGTGTTATAATCACAGATATGTGTCCCAACTAAGGTTGCAGACAACAGAGTCCTGCAATCGCCCCTACCTCTACCTTAGGTGAGACTTCATCTGTTTCGCAGGTGTTGCTGAAAGGGTCAGTAGTTAGGGTTTTGTTGCTGCGTTGTTGTACCGTTGAACTCTGGGTTTGCCCCTGTGCCAACAATACATGCATGCGATATGTGTATGCTAGCTACACACACATACTCTACACATGTACACTAGTACAATTAATTAATGTATTAATTAATAAACTAGATTATTAACTATTTAATTGAATGTTTATTGACTATGTAAATTACATTGCATACAAAAATATCTGCAAGCATTAAATACCTTCTTTGAATTTGATTGATGGTTGATATAATGAATTAAATGAGCATGGTGGGTTGTCATGTACATTTTGGGGAAAATTATCAAATTGCATTTAGTAGCTAGCATGAGAAGAAAGACTTTGCATTTTATTTATTGTTGTTTAATGCAGTCATTTATATTTTAGTTTTATTTTAAACTTTTCCCAAAAATCTAGATAAGGAAGGTTGATGGCTAATAATGAGGGTGGTTGAGGAGACTTGGGGAAGGGTGTATGGAAACTTGTAAATAGGAAGAGAGCTTAGAGCATGTGGGGGTGGTTGGATAATTCTTAGAAGATATATTTCTTGTGATGGTATTCTTAGAGTATATGTGCTTGTTGTTCTTGGATTCATGGTTCTTGGAGCTAGGAAGTCGACTAGGCTCCTAGTTGGCTGGGAGGATTATGTTGTTTCACTCTAGGCAAGTGGGAAAAGAATGCTTGGAAGCACCCAGGACTATATTGAAACTAATGGGCTTCAACAAACCGAGGAGGAGGTGTTCTTCAATGGTATTGTTTTATTGATATCTTTTTTTATATGCTTATGTTTTAAGTTTTAAATCTTAGAGTTAAGATATTACTTAATTCATCATGTTATTTATATTTATCAATGAGCAAATGTAGAAGAATTGTGTAAATGAAAATCAATGAAAGTATGTTAAAACAATCGCTAGTGTGTATGTAATTAATGAATCATTAATTTCTTAGCATCATGTAGAGGGGTGCTACATTTAGTATCAGAGCTTAGGTTCAAAATCTAGGACCAAAAAGTGGCACCATTTATGTGTATTCTCTAAATCAATTCTAATGAGGTAACATATTTAAAAGGGAATGAAGTAGATATCTCATTGTCCTTATAACCTTAGAATCCCTAGATGAGGATTATAACTTTTAAAATGAGGTTGGTTTATGTTAGGTTGTGCCCAAAATCCAAACATAATAGAAAGGCAAGTTTCCATGGTTGGTTGTAGTTTTCAAAACTCTGCATACACAGAACTTGTCTTCCTAAAATAGACAAAAAAAAAATGAAAATATTTTTTTTATGAAGCATAAAATGTACAATCCTATAAACAGGCCAATGTGTGCAAACAAAATCTAAACACCGTGTTTTTTCCAACTCATCTTGAAAACTATATCTACCAGAGATTGTGAGCTTCAGAGTGTGGAAATCAATGGACATCCTGCCTAAGAAAGAAAATCCCCTCCCACAAACTTGATCTAGTATATATTTTAATGAATACAAGTCATGAATCGAAAATCTTGATAAACAATTTCAGGATCATAAAGAACACCTCTGGAAACGTTGTTAAAATGCTCCTTCACCAAAATGTCTGTCAAATATTGTATAGGAAATATTTAGCCATTCAACTTTATACAAAATAAAGGAAACTCATCCGATGACACAAAAATTAATATTATAAGCAATATGGAAGTCATTTCGAGGACAAGCATTAAATCAGATGGCGATGTTTTCTTGTTTTAGTATTGGGCACATGTCTAATCTATCACTCTCTACCCATTTTAGTGTTCCTGAATATAGATATAAGTTGAATTATGTACTTGTAGAATGCTCTCTGGGTTAGTAAACACTGATAAAATGAAAAGTTTGAGTGCTTGAGTTGTGTTGTTGGAGGAGGTTGTGCCACCATTATTTCTCTCAACCTCCTCACGTGGAACAAAGTGGCAATTATTTCATGTTGTCGCTTGGGTGTTGCCTAGATGGCCTCAACAAGTTGAGAGCCATTCAATTTTCATTGTTGCATGATGAATTGTTATGACCCACTGAATGTTCCCAACAATATAGCCAACTTAGATGGGATCATAAGCAATTTTGTATGCCAAATAAAATTTGTTGAACCAATATTTTGAGTTTTCCCATGGAAAAAACACCCCATAGGAAATTCTTCCTTGCATAGGCCTATGTTAAGAAGCCCAGTGAACCCACCCGATGACGGTGGTGAAGAGGAGGATCCAACGCCATGATTATGATGAACAACACATATAGATTCATCATGCAAAGAGGTGTTATCCATAGCTCTCGTTGGTTTTCTACGAACTACAGTGTCATCAATCTAGAGATTGAGCTTAACTCTCTCGACCTGTTGCGCTTTGGGTTACATGTAGTCGTTACTTCCTCTTTCCCATGTTTTATTTCTGAAATTGACCTAATTAATTGTAATAATAAAAAGGACAAAACCTTGAGAGTGGATTATTGAAATAAAGTCACCCAAAATTACTGGATTTGAATCAGAGAATCGAATGGGGTGAAAATATGTAGAATCGCTTGAATTGGCCAAAAAATCCTCAAATATGAAGAAAACCCTAGAAATCGTACCCGAACCCACCTGCAAATTGCAGTCCTCCTTGCTTACTTTGAAAAATTGATTGGTTTGTTTAATAAGATTGATATTTCAAGGGAATGATTCCTGGAAGTCGTGAATGATGGACGATGTGGGTAGAAATAGGGGTTTTGCTGAAATCATGAATTATTGATTGATATGATACATGAATTATCAATAGAACCACAAATCAAGAAGGCTCCATCCTTACGATCAAAGGAGAGTGTCCTTAGTGCTTTCCACAAATTTCCATTCTCTGTATAATGCAGTTTCTGAAAAAAAAAAAAAAACTTAAGACATTAACAACAGAAATATGATACAAACTATGGTACGAATGGATTCTTTCATTAGATGTCCTAGGGCTCTTATTGCTTAAACTTTGGTGCAATGACCAAAACTTAATAACGTAATATTTAACGATGATTGCGAGAAATCCTATGAAACAAAGAAAATTGAGAGTGAGTACTGGCTTGGAATCATGCCACGCTATCTGCAATGTGCTTCCTTTCATGTTTATAGAGCCTTCTCTCACTCTTTTTCCAACTAACAATATTATTGATAAAAAAAATTAAATAAATTAGTCACAATAATCACGGTTTGCACATCATCTTGGACAACTACCTAGAAGCAATAGGATAGGATGAAGTCAAGATTGTGGAAGCACACATCAACACAATAATGTGGAATATTTGTCTCTTTGCGAGGTTATTTGGTTTATAATAATCTGTTATATATATAATATAACATATTAAATGAGTTTTCGTTGATAAAAATAACTTATGGGTTCGGTCCCAAAAATAGAATATACTTGTATTGGAGCTTAAATTGAGGAGGGATCCTTTGTTTATAAAGACATTTACCCATATCCTGGTATGCACTATAGAACTAACATAGATTAAAACTAGTAGGAGAACATACTTTAGTGAATCTAATGCATCTCGGGGCATTGGCTTCGACAACAACCCCATATAAAATGTCAACCACGTATATATTACTTCACAAGCCAACACCAATAACCAAGTATATATTACTTCACAAGCCAACACCAATAACCAAGTATATATTACTTCACAAGCCAACACCATTTGTAGCTTAGCATAGCCAACAACGGAAGGTAAGCGCGCCATTTATTATCAACATAATAAATTTGATTTGACCTCTCCAGATAGAGTTAGAGCCATCCATTTGAGATAAATCATTGTATATATACATAATTAGAACCCATTCATTCGTGTCTCATACCTTGCACCCATTCCCCACACCCACATCAAATTGTGGAATATTTTCTTTAACACTACAAAGATATTGTTTTTGGAAAAAACAAAATTCACCAATGGTGCCACTTGAAAGAAGTTTAACACCTGAAAAGCCATGGTGTGACTTCTTCTTCATTCATTTCAGATCTATTATGTAATTATTGAGACATAAATAAAGACTCATTGACATGAATCCACTCACAACCAACTCCTAGTCAAACTACATGCAATAAAAGATGTCTCTATCTCTCCGTATTAAAATAGTTCTGGAAAACAAACATCGTATCGGTTGGCTAGAGATTCTTCATTTATAATATATGGTAAATTAATTGCATGAACATCGAAAGGCTAAGCCACTCTCCTAATAGCATATTTAGTTTGTAAATCGCTTTCTAAGAGATATACAGGGAGTGGGTGGAAGTAAAAAAAACCCGAATAAAGTAATGTGAGTACATCCATACATATATTCTACAAAGCATGATCTTTGACACCATGAAGATCTGATTGTTGAGATTTCTGTGGTGTGGAGTGTTTTCAGGCAAATTCAGAGAGACCACAGTACTGTCAATGGAGTGTCGACGTTTCAGATCCATATCAGGATCCATCATCAGGACAATAAGCCTAGGTTTAATTGTGAGAAGAGATGGTTATAAATACCTTAGTTGTGGGGGAATTATATGCAGATAGAGTCTTTGGTGAATAATTTAGATTAGGTTTATTTAGTTAAGTTTAGTTATATTTAGGGTTTTCCTAAAAGATTTCTTTAAAAACATTATTTAAAATTTTATATTAAAAAATTTATCATTAATTTGAATGTGTTCTTAATAAGTTTGGGGTATAAAATAAGCCATTATTTAAAGTGTTATTAATGGTGTTGTTTAGAAAGGAAAATTTTATATTAATTAAAAGAAGAGAGGTTATTATGATGTTGTTAGTGATTTTATAGGGTGTAGGTAGAATTTAAGTTTTAATAAAATTTTAAATATTAGTTTTGTTTTATTTAGATAACCCTAATCTAAATATGTTAATGGTGTTTATAAGAAAGTTTTATAATCATTAAAATAAATAAAGGAAAATTGTTAGTGGTTCTAAACATGTTATGAGTAAATAATAAGTTATTTTAATAGATGTAGTTGTATTAGGTTATGATTAGTGTTTTTTAGGTTAGAGTTTGTTTATCTAGTTTGTTGGTGTTATTTAATCAATTAATAAAAAAAATGTTATTTAGGTAGGGTTACTTATCTGTTTATTCTCTTATTTTTATGAATCAAGGGGAACCATTTTCACTTAATTCTAGGCCATTGTCTCTGTTTAGGTTGTTTGAGTGTCTACAGATTTTGATTGCTTCTCTAATCCATCGTTTAAAGAGGTGTTCTTCTTTGGCCAGAATTTTGGTGTCTTCTAGGCGAACATGGTGTTTTGTTTTAAGGGAGTGTTCTGCTAAGGCGGAGGTACGAATGCATTCATTCTTTATGTCAACTCCATGTTCTTTAATCCTAATCTATAAGGAGTGTCCAATTTCACTGATGTAGCATTCTCCGCAGGAGCATTTTATTTTGTAAATTCCTTTGCCTTTGTGAGGGTCAGGTTTGTCTTTAACATATCTCATATTTTGTTTGATGGTTTCATGTGGTTTGAAGGAGGTCTTGATCTCTTTTTTGCTAAGGATCTTCGCAATGTTATGGGTTACTCCTTGGATGTAAGGTAGGTAGGCCTTTCTATTGGGGTTCTGGTTTTCTAGGGGGTTAGGGGTTTTTGCTAGTTTTTTCCAAGGCTTTATTTATTGCGTTCGTAATGTCTTTATGTTTATAACCTATGTTTTTAAACACAACTGAGAGGTGGTCTTTTTCTTGTTCTAGGGGTGTCTCATCAGAGATTCTTATGGCTCTTATGGCTAAAGTTTCCAGGATGCCTAGTTTCTGGTTAGGGTGGTGATGGGAGTTAGCGTGGAGATAGTTTTCTTTGTGGGTCTTTTTTCTATAGACCACATGTCCTAGATTCCCATCGTTTTTTCTATTGATTAGAACGTCTAGAAAGGAGATGCTACCATTTATAACCATCTCTTATCACAATTAAACCCAGGATTCTTGTCCTGATGATGGATCTAGATATGGATCTGAAACGTCAATACTCCGTTGAAAATATTGTGGTCTCTCCAAATTCACCTGAAAACTATGAAGATTGTGGAGAAAGGATATAATACACTACTAAGGGACTCGTGTAAGGAATGATTCTGTTCTTACAACATAATACAATATACATGAGGCGGTCTACCAATCAATATGACTACTTTAAAAAATGAGCGAAAATACTTCATGCTCTTCTCACTCCCCTCTCGTACTCAGTGTTGGCCTCTTTGTTTCCTTATCCACCCAGACTATGCTCCTATTCTCACTTTATACACCAAAACAAATAAGAAGATATTTAAATTAATAAATTTTAATATATATATATATATATATATAATAAAGCAAACTTTCCTTTATTAAGTTTTCTGAGTTATGTTTTAAGTTGTTGAAACTTGAAACACTTTGTAATGTAATAGTCTAAAATTATTAAGTAATAAATGCATAGGAAGAATCTTATTGCAAGTGGCATGATTTTTTTGGTTACGTACAACCTAATATTTAATGTCTTGATATAATCTAATATTTAATGTTTTGATATGAAGATAATTCTTCAAATTATAAGCTATATTATAAATTATAATTTTTTGAAGAACAAGTTGTAAAATAATAATAAATTATTCTTTCCAACTTATATATTCATATAGGTTAAAATGGATTTTTATTAAACATTTATATTATTAAAGAAATTGTGTTTATTTATTTAACAAGAGAATAACATGAACTCAATAAAGAAAGAAACATGGGTAATTATTAAAAGTAGCAATGTATCATGAGTGTAATTATTAAAAGTATGGGTAATTATTAAAAGTAGCAATGTATCATGAGTGTAATTATTAAAAGTAGAAAGATTGAACTATAAGGTATATTATAAATTATAATTTTTGTTTTAAAATAATAATAAATTATTCTTTCCAAACTTATATGAATTCATATAAGATAAAAATGGATTTTTATTGGGTATTTATATTATTAAAGAAACTGTATTTGTTTATTTACCAAAAAAATAACACGAATTCAATAAAGTAATTATTAAAAATAGGAAAGATTGAACTATAAGGTATATTATAAATTATAATTTTTGTTTTAAAATAATAATAAATTATTCTTTCCAAACTTATATATTCATATAAGTTAAAAATGGATTTTTATTGGGTATTTATATTATTAAAGAAACTGTATTTGTTTATTTACCAAAAAAACAACACGAATTCAATAAAGTAACATGGTTAATTATTAAAAATAGCAATGTATCATGAGTGTAATTATTAAAAGTAGCAAAGATTGGAGTGTTGTATTAAGGCATTTGGTAACTTATCGTATTCTATATCAATGCCAATATTTTTGTGTAATTATATGTTATAAGTAATACATAAATAAGTAATATTTAATATATTATATTTTTATAGTTTATTTATTATAATTTAATAAATTATATTGTTTTTAAATCAAGTGTCTCCAATCCCATGTTAAAATATAGTAATGATAATTATAAGTTTTTATAGGGTCATAGTTCTTAAACATTCTACTTGTTGATTAACCGTTCATAGGTGAGTACAATCCAAAATGAAAAGGGCTCACACGTCTACTCCCCTAGACGTGTGATGGTGAATGCTAGTTTCCTGATGGGGAAGCTTGGTCGAGATGTATGACACTTCTGCTTACAGGTTTTATCTGGATTTAGGTGAATATAGTTGACAATCCAGCTTATTTTAGTAGAGGAAAGGATATGATGGAAGATGGAAGTAGGTTAGGAAGGAAGGATGCTTCGATGTTAGTTGAGAATACTGATTGGTGACTAGAGATACCGCTATTGTTTAATCACTTGGTTCCTACCATGTTTTAAAACCGCTTTTGGTTTCCTATTGATATTTTAAGTGTGATAATGAGTTATTGATGAACTGGTGTAATTTTGTTCATTAAGAATATTAAATAATGCATTACTTGATCTAATGTCCTACATGTCTTGGTGTGATCATATAGGAACTATGCACTAGAGGCAGTGGTTGTTTATCTTTAGTACATGCATGAGATATGTGTCTGCTAGCTACACACACATACCCTACACATGTACACTAGTACAATTATTTAATGTATTAATTAATAAACTAGATTATTAACTATTTAATTGAATGTTTATTGACTATGTAAATTACATTGCATACAAAAATATCTAGATGCATTAAATACCTTCTTTGACTTTGATTAATGGTTGGTAAAATGAATTAAATGAGAATGGTGGGTTGTCATGTACATTTTCGAGAAAATTATCAAATTGCGTTTATTAGCTAGCATGAGAAGAAAGACTTTGCATTTTATTTATTGTTGTTTAATGCAAGTCATTTATATTTTAGTTTTATTTTAAACTTTTCCCAAAGATCTATATAAGGAAGGTTGATGGATAATAATGAGGGTAGTTGAGGAGACTTGGGAAGGGTGTATGGAAACTTGATAAATAGGAAAAAAGGTTAGAGCATGTGGGGGAGGTTGGATAATTCTTAGAAGATATATTTCTTGTGATGGTCTTCTTAGAGTATATGTGCTTGTTGTTCTTGGAGTCATGGGAACAGAGAGCCAAGAAACTGAAAGGTTTCTTGGAGCTAGGAAGTCGACTAGGCTCCTAGTTGGTTGGGAGGATTATGTTGTTTCACTCTGGGCAAGTGGGAAAAGAATGTTTGGAAGCACACAGGACTACATTGCAACTTATGAGCTTCAACAAACCGAGGAGGAGGTGTTCGTCACTGGTATTTTTTTAATGATTTTTTTTTATATGCTTATGTTTTAAGTTTTAAATCTTAGAGTTAAGATATTACTTAATTCATCACATTATTTATATTTATCATTGAGCAAATGGAGAAGAATTGTGTAAATGAAAATGAATGAAAGTATGTTAAAACAATCGTTATTACGTATGTAATTAATGAATGATTAATTTCTTAGCATCCTATAGAGGGTTGGTACATTAGGTATTAGAGCTTAGGTTCAAAATCTAGGACCAAAAAGTGCCACCATTTATGTGTCTTCTCTAAATCAATTCAAATGAGATAACATATTTAAAACGGAATGAAGTAGATATCTCATTGTCCTTATAACCTTAGAATCCCTGAATGAGGATTATAGCTTTTAAAACGAGGTTGATTTATGTTAGGTTGTGCCCAAAATCCAAACATAAGAGAAAGGTAAGTTGCCATGGTTGGTTGTATTTTTCAAAACTCTACATACACAGAACTTGTCTTCCTAAAATAGACAAAAACAAAATGAAAAAAAAAATCATGAAGCATAAAATGTACAATCCTATAAGCAGGCCAATGTGTGCAAACAAAATCTAAACACCATGTTTTTTCCAATTCATCCTGGAAACTATATCTACTAGAGATTGCAAGCTTCAGAGTGTGGAAATCAATGGACATCCTACCTAAGAAAGAAAATCCCCTCCCACAAAGTTGATCCGGTATATATTTCAATGAATACGAGTCATGAATCTAAAATCTCGATAATCAATTTCAGGATCGTAAAGAACACCTCGAGAAACGTTGTTAGAATGATCCTTCACCAAAATGTCTGTCAAATACTGTATAGAAAATCTTTAGCCATTCAACTTTATACAAAATAAAGGAAACTCATCCGATGACACAAAAATTAATATTATAAGCAAGATGGAAGTCATTTCGAGACAAACATTGAATAAGATGGTGATGTTTTCTTGTTTTAGTATTGGGCACATGTCTAGTCTATCACTCTCTACCAATTTTAGTGTTCCTGGATATAGATATAAGTTGAATTATGTACTTGCAGAATGTTCTCTAGGTCAGTAAACACTGAGAAAATGATGAGTTTCAGTGCTTGAGTTGTGTTGTTGGAGGAGGTTGTGCCACCATTGTTTCTCTCAACCTCCTCACGTATGACCCATTGAATGTTCCCAATAATATAGCCAACCTAGATGGGATCATAAGCAATTTCTTATGCCAAATAAAATTTGTTGAACCAATATTTTGAGTTTTCCCATGGAAAAAACACCCCATAGGAAATTCTTCCTTACATAGGCCTATGTTAAGAAGCCCAGTGAACCCACCTGATGACGGTGGTGAAGAGAAGGATCCAATGCCATGATTATGATGAACGACACCTATAGATTCATCATGCAAAGAGGTGTTATCCATAACTATCGTTGTTTTGCTGCGAACTGCAGTGTCATCAGTCTAGAGATTGAGCTTAACTCTCTCGACCTATCACGCTTTGGGTTACATGTGGTTGTTGCTTCCTCTTTCCCATATTTTAGTTATGAAATTGACCTAATTAATTATAATAAAAAAGGACAAAACCTTGAGAGTGGATTATTGAAATAAAGTCACCCAAAATTACTGGATTTGAATCGGAGAAACTCGTATGGGGTGAAAATATTTAGAATCGATCGAATTGGCCAAAAAGCCTCAAATGTAAAGAAAACCCTAGAAATCATACCTGAACCCACCTACAAAATGTAGTCCTCCTGGCTTACTTTGAAAAGCTTCTTGGTTTGTTTAATAAGATTGTTATTTCAAGGGAATGATTCCTCGAAGTCATGAATGATGAACTGTAAGGAACAACCTCGTTACGATGACAAACCTCTTATAACAAGTGCAATTTTTTTTTTGTGTGTGTGCGTGTGTACAAGGGTAACAAGACATTATACTTTGCGCTGCCACATGATGACGAATCATGACGCATGCAACTGCGATATCAACATAAGGGTCTAAGACACACATCAACATCTACCAACAATGAACAACAATCAACCGACAAAATAATAAGATTGACTACCCGCCCGTCCTACCCTGCAATGGTTAGGACCTCCAAGACACATAAGCAACACTCAAGCCTAGGTTCCCATCGATTTTAACCATTTAAGGTCTCAGGGCTGGTGACTGTTCTGAGGAACATGGAGGTGTCTACATCTGGCCCAACACAAGCAGACCAAGAAAAAATGTGTACACCCATGTATAATAGCAATAAAACCTGCAAAAACTCAATATGTCTAAAATGCAGAGTATCATTAAGGTACGATCTAATTTAGTCTTAAACAAAATTTAATGTGCAGTTCTAAATTCCAAGGGACAACAGAGTATCATCTAAATTGACATTTAACGAACATTACTAAGCAAGTCTAATGTTCGACAGGATTTAATAAAAAAATATAAGTAATCATTAATCAAAATCTATCTAGTCTGTCAATTATAAACTAGCCATTCATTAAAAACTTGCAATATCTTTAATTAGAACTAAATGAGGCATGTTCTCAACACCTGCAAGGATGACAAGGCAGGTTAGAAAAGCAGAGATAATACTTAGCTTAAAAGACATTACACTTGGTAGTACCACATTTTGTCCTTCTACACATTCCACATCATCCTTTATTATTTACATTTGATTATTTTATTGTTTCTAGATTACATACAATCCACATTCAATAACTACGAGTATGAATAGACATTGGACTTTTACCCAGTTTTTAAAGTAATTTCATTGTTTTTCCAAATCAATCCTTTATCAAGTTGTGGAAGGGGTTACGTACTATCATTCACTTATTTAATGGGCTACACCACAAGGTATTATGCATGATCAAAGAATTGACAACATTAATTACTAATCTAACCTTTAACAAGGAGTTCTTTATTATTAGATACTTTTACAAATTGTGTACAAATGTATATGCTATATATCATGATTTAACTAAAGTTGAGTAGTTGATAATCTACACATAAGCACAAGAATTTCATGAGCATCTCCTCTATAATAATAATTTATTATTAGTTGTATAAATTACATATTAATCCCTACAATTAACTATACTAAATGCAGATGTCATCATCATAAATAATTACTTAACCACCACATGTTTACTCTGGAAAAAAAAAACTTAATGTAAAAAGGTGCAATTCGCAGGCTCCCAATGATACATGGTCTTGGTTATTAAGTTACAATTGTACATTTTTCCGATAACAATAATATAGATAAGGAATTAACTTGCCTGTTGATCAACTGTATATCAAGAGGCTTGCCTAAATTCATAAGAATATGACCGTATTAAGGCAACCAAGGGATAATGGTTGTGTCCTGGGAACCAAGATAAAAAGGTCGTTAATGAAGAAGGTTAACATTGCACAATCAATGACAGAAATAATATGCTAAATCTACGTTATGCCATAGAAACTTCCGTCATAATTACAGCGTCCATGATTCACCCATGCAAACCGCCATTAAGGTAAGGCCGATCTATGCTCTCTTAGTTTAGAAATTTCTGGCAAGGTGTGAGGGGTTACTGCCAAACTAATTAATAATTAATAAACTCCGCATACACACTCCCATCCCAACAACTCGCAACCTCACTCTCTGGATATGGTTAATTCGCATTTACAGTATTAATTGGGACATAGACTTAGCAGGAGAACTAAGGCATAAGTGTAAGGGTAGTCATAGGTAAAGGAAGAAAT
>SNQJ01S0042084.1:147634-157748 GCA_010110895.2 Picea sitchensis
ATTGATTATTAAATATAGTATATAATAAGTAAATGATAATAATAAGTAGTTAATGATTATTCAAGGGATGCATCCTTTCATGGATGGTCACCTTATGTTCCCTATATATGGAACACTCATTATTGTAATAATATATCGAATATCTCTCATATCTCATATGAATAAAAACCAACACCCTCTACATGTGTTGACCTCATCTAAAGTCTAAACTCCTATGAACTGTCCTCGGGAGGCTTCTCCTCCCTACTGGAATCTGAGGGATGACTGCCTCTGAACTCTAGCTCCTTCTGAGTTGGGACTTGGTGGGGTCGCCTACCTCACCACTGGTGGAGCCATATGATCCTCCTCATGATATGGCTCATCAATGTCATATATATGTATCTCCTTTTCATTCTACAAAGTATCATGTTACCATGTTGGTCTCTTCCTGGACACTGAAACAATTCTGGGTAGGCCCTTTAGGCTCTACTGATTCTTCCTGGTGATCTAAAAAGTGATCAACTTAACTAGATGGATTTGTATGGTGATCCTCCAAGCCTTATACTCTTTACAATTGATCTCCATATGAAATACTTTGTATCCACAAGAGTAACCTTCTTACTAGAAGGTTCTAACTTCATCCTCTTCTCCTTCATTACATGGATGTGCACAACTCTATGTTTGGATAGTCTGATCCATGTCTCAGCTAGAGACCATCTAAACTGTTGTATATGGTAACCGTCATTATATCTCCCTCTCAGAGCTATTACCTATGACCTGCCCAGAACAAGAAAAAAACATCTCCATGATAACCTCCATGGAAGTTACAAGATAACCTGCCTAGAACAAGGTCAACAACCAAGAACATCTCCTAGACGAGATCAATTTATCTTGTAAACAAGTGCATTATTAATATGAGCATTTACTTAATGGTAATTTTACCAACAATAATCAAGTGTTACTAAACTAGCAATAGCATTGACAATAATTGAATTCTAAAGACTGTTATTCTAGTTATAACACTTACTTAAACAACAGCAATATAAAATATCAAACCCGATATGCAAACCTATAGTTTAGTTGTTGTTGTCCCACATGAGTTGTATTCTATAGTTTCCCAAGTTGTTTTCTTGGAAGCACCACTAGATAAAATACACACTCTTCATCCTTTGACTTCTGCTCTTCAAAATTTGTTGTATGTGCATGGTACTTCTTCTTTCCCTTTTCATGTTTAAGAGGACATTGTATGGCATAATGTCCCATCTCCTTGTAGTTGTGGCATCTAATATTTGATGCATCCTTCATGTGAATTGGTTTCTTAGACTTCTTTGGGTTTCCTTCTTCCCTTTCATTTCTCTTCTTCACATGGGAAGCAAGTTCTTTATTTTCATCATCATTAGTCTTCAATGATTTTGATATCAACTTGGATTCCTCTTGGGTGCAGTCTGCCCATAGCTTGTTGAACTTGGGAAATTTCCTTCTGGCACAAATCTCTTGAATAAATGGATCATGAGAGGAGGGAAATCCATTGAGTGTAGTATTCATGAGTTTAGCGTCTTCTACTGAATCTCCAATGGCTGCTAACTGGTCCTTGATCTGTGATATCCTCATGAAATAGTTGGCTATTGTTTATGACTTGTTCATTGTCACGTTTTTGAGTTCATGCCTTAGAGTAAGCTTTCGACTGGTATTATTACTTTCATAAATTTTGGTTAGGGCATCAAACATTTCCTTCAGTGTCTTCAGTTCTGATACATTAGGTATCAGATGATCCTTTATTGATTATGTCAAGATCCTCTTGCCCTTGACCTCATTCTTCATGAACTTTTATTTAGCATCTTCTTCTTCTAGTTCTAGAAGCATCTCCTTGGTATGATCCAATAACTCATTCTCTTCTATAATGAGGAGAACTTGGTGCTTCGAGGATCTGAATTTATCTGCTCCATCCAATCTATCTTCAACTCTCATGTTGGTTGACATTGTTCACTAGTAGAAACCCTACCACTAAAAAACCTTAATTTTTCAAACTTCACCAAACTACACGATGAGGGTTTTAGGGAGTGCTCTAGGGTAGGGCACACTACTCTGTGAAATAATTCTCCCCAATGACCTTGGGATAGTTCTCAATGAACTTGAAAAAGTATTGCAACAACAAGGTGTTGTGGCAACAATCTTCCTTCCAATGGTCAAATTGTTCTGAAGGTAACCAACTCTGATACCATGTTAGATTATCCTTATTTACAGAGAATTATAGTTAGCAGTGTTCTTTTAATTCATTACCATTAACACATATATATATATCATGTACTGAGCAATAGAAAATGTTATAACCCTAATTTGCACCATACATCCTTACCTGGCATCAGGCAATCTCAGATTCCTTCTTTGCCAAAACACTACTGAACAACTCTTCTAAAAAACTCCATTTTTTAAAATTCCACGCTAGCTGACCCACTACAGCCCACATGGATCTACAGTATCCATGCTAGCTGGCCCACTACATCCCGTGTGGACCTTCAGAAGCATGAAAAAAGGAAATTTGTCGATGGAACACACAGCTTTGGGTGAGTTAAATGAATCTTCCGACCATGCATGGCTGAGGGTTCATCAAAATACCTAGCTTCTTCTAGCCTATAAAAGAAGGGTTAGGGGCCCCATTTGGAAGAAGAAAATCATAGTAAAGAAACTATACTCGATTGTACATTCCCTTTGTCCCAACCCTTTAGCCATCCTTGTGCAAAGAGAAATACAGAGAAAAGAAGTTGGAGGAAAGTTGAAGAGGTGCCCAGGACCAGGTTCATGGACCAGCGGCCGGCTTCATCATTGTAAGTTGATTTGTTGAAGTTAATAATAAAGAGATACTTTTCCCATCCCACCATATGAGGTTCTTATGATTTTTTTCATACTTGTTTATTGAATCTCTAACCCATTAATCTATATATCGAATGCATGCGGAGTTTGTTGTTTGTTTTGTGTGAATGCAGGTCAGCCTTGGGAGGAGAGTTGCAGAAAAAAAAAAATGATCAAGCGTAAGGAAGGATCTACATCAAATGCTCGTAATAAGGTATGCTCACTTAACTATGTATTTTCTTAAGAATAATGAGGATTAGGTCTGGGACGACGGTAAAAAGTAGAGATCTTTAGGTCTTTTTTGCATGTATATTTCAACCCTAATTGCTAGTCCGTAGAGGGATTTCCCACTCACAACAAAATTGGCAACCGTACTGGGGATATCTCTAGGGTTCCTAGGGATATTTTTGGGTATTTTTAAGAGCTAGTTTCATGTTCTTGTTTTTAAAGTTTCTACAAAAGTCTGAGCTAACAGAGATTCTGGTCTTCCATACCAATTATCTTTATTTCTTTGCTTGACTGTAAATTTTTTTCAAGACCCATAGAGGTACACGCGGCCTGTATAAGGTTTACACACGTGTACCCATGCCCTGCATTCTCACAGCCCACATGTACACGCTAGCTAAGGAACTGACAGTCGTGTGTGGATTCCAGAAAATTGCTTTTAAAGAGGCAGCCATCCTCTTCCCTGTTAGAAGTAGTCCTTCTCAGGGGTTTTCTGGAAATATTTCTAGTCTTTGTTGTTTGCAGTCTATAGCCTAGGTTTACACCTCGAATTGGTTTGTTCTATGAAGTTTTCCTTGATTTTTTTTCTTTTTCTGTTAAAGTAAGTATCTGAGTCTTCAAGAGATTCTGGTTTTTAGTACTAGTAGTCTCTGCCTGGGCTGCCTTGCTTGGATTTTTATTTTGTTTCAGATTTTTAGAGATACACGCGGCCTGTATAAGGCCAGCACGCATGTACATGTGCTCTAACTTTACACAGCTTGCATGCAAACGCTTGTTGTTGAACTGTTATTTGTGTTCTTGAGGAGAAGTTTTTGTTTAAGGTGAGGCAGCCATCCTTTCCTTTGACAGGAGCTATACTTCTCAGGTTTCTTTGGGTCTCTGTCATAATGGTCAGTAGCTTAGGTTTGATCACAGCAATAGCTTTCTTTTTCATTTAGAAGTTTTCCTCAAAAATTTATGTTATAGGGTTTTTAGACAAGTGTGAGAGTCCGATTTTAAGTTGCTTGAGTGTGATTTTTTACAGTGACTCTTTGCAATCTGCGCTTAAGCCAGAAACTTTCTTGGTTTTGACTTGTTGGTATTTTTCCTTTTTTTCTTTGTGAGCATTCAAATAAAAAAAAAACTTTTATTTCTTTGATTGGTTAAAAAAGTGTTGTTTTGCATTAGTAACCAGGGAAAAGTCTTTGCTTTCATAAGTTATTGACAGTTTACTTAGATCATAAGTAGCTCGTAGTCAAGTAAAATCCTGCTTTTGGTTTGTTGATTCAAAGATCTTAGAAAAAAAAATTAAATTTGAAAAGTTGTTTAAAGAAAAGTTTTTGTTTCCAAGCTTTTTGTTTATTTTACTTTCCTCTTTCAAACATCATTAGTTTCACTTTCATATCCTTTGACGTAATACAAGCCATAAAATTAACGCTAAATCTAAAAATCATTAGACTTTTTATGTTTGTAGGGTCAACCAACTAGTTTAGGGTTAGGGCCTTGAATTAGGTTGGAGAGGAAACTCTTCAAGGCCATTAAAATCAAACATTAGAGTCTGAGTTAGGGAGTGTCAAAGTCTAGTATCGTGAAAGTTATCCGGGACCCCCCTCTAACATAGGGGATAAACACGAGGTCACATGCAGAAAGGTAGTGGAGATAACCCCTCCAAAGCTGGACCAATCGTAGTGGAGAACACATATAGAGGGCTTGTTTTGGGATTTCGTCGATTGCATTTGCCACGAAGCTTTGTGGGTCTCGAATCCATTCGAGGTCCTCAGTTGTCTTCCGGACCACTTGCTTTCGATACTGTTGACAGGTTTTAGGCTCGATACCCTACTCATTGTGGTCTACCCGACTTTGGACTGCACCCACCTGGTGACTGTTCGCGCGTTGGCAACCTAGTTGCCTATATTTTCAGGGACATACACAGGTGACTGCGGGGGTATACCACGGTACCTAGGACAGACATCGGACCATGCTTTGTAGAGTATACCCAGAGGGTGCTTCCGTGTTCGAGTTGCACTTGCACCGGTAAGTTGCTCTAGTGTTGGTTGGTGTAACTATTCTTCCAATTAGTTTAGTGTTTGCTTGTCTTATCTTGTAGGGAATTTGTAGTGAGTTGTTTTTGAACGATTAGACAACCCTAGAGTGTCTTTGATCTTCTCACACAGTGGAGTATCATGAGCTCCACCAGTCACGAAGGCTTCTTGGCCTATCATCGGTTACACTAGAGCCACCCCCGTCACCACTAAGGCGAAAGCTAGACCAACAAGGGTCTTTTGAAGCAACCGGATCACAAGAAATTGTGCCCGACCAACATCCAGAGGAATCGACTATTTTAGACTTTGGAGCGAAAGCTCTTGGTTCACCTGAAACCTCAACCATTGATCTTTCGTAACCCATCATTGTATCGATTCATCCTTACGAGTGCTAGACAGTGTCGCACACAGCAATGGAAACAAATGTTGTTACTCCTTCTGGGAATTCTTCAATTCCCTCTACGATTGTCACCACAGGAGAGTTTCCACCTCCTAACCCATCGTCACCGGTTCAAGCCACCATAGTCTCAGCTGCCTCTACCTCGCACAGTGGTCTGATCCCATCTATGGCGGCAGCCACAACCCCTTTCCCACCAAGTGTGACAGGCCCTCTGTTCTCATACGGGATGCCTAGTTCAGGTACAAGTCTTGTACTTTCTTACTCCACTTCACAGACTTCAGGTCTGGGGGCAAGGATCTCTAACACTCCTCTGCAAGGTCACATAGGGGGAACTCCTACTCCTTTTAATGCTTTCCCTTATGGGGGAGGTCATATACCTCCTTCGACCCCTTTGCTCGGTGGCACGCACCAACCATCCGTCGGGCCACCTGCACACCATAGTTTACTTGGAGCATGGAGTCAAGGACCACCTTCGCATAATATGTCAGTAGGTTCGACACCGTTTTCTTTGTTCGGTGCGTTTGGAAACAATGCCTTCTCGTCAGCTACTTTCCCGACTGGGGGCAACCCCGGTTTCTTACAACCTATTCCTATGCAGGGTATTATTCCTGCACAGGGGGAAAACCCAGGAACTTCTTCCGCATTAGGGCCTTGGAATTCTTGGCAAGGATCTGTTCCTTCATCAGGAATGTCGATCTAGGGAAATTATTTCCACAGTCGATGGAACCCCAGACAAGGTACTATGCCCATCCCTACGGGACCGGCATGTGGCAACCCTTCCCAAAGTCCTCTGAATGTAATGCATGCCCATCCATTTACGTCCTATTTTGGGAATCAGTCGATGATGTCTCCTCACACGCAGAATCCATACACTGGTCACGACCATTGTTTTTACCAGAACCCAAGCCAGCAACCGAGATTTTCCTGGAAACCTGGTGCCAGTCAAACTCTAGGCCCCTTTTTCTTAGGTTATCACCAACAACCCAAACTACCTTTCCTGGCAACTTTGCATTTGCCAGATTTGATAAGGTTGTTGAATGACCCTATCTATCACGATCTGCATTGGCCTCCTATACCGACGAATTTTCCTTCGGACATACCAAAGTTCGAAGCCAAGCCTAACGAAGATCCAAGCGATCATGTGACTACCTTCCACCTTTGGTGCTCATCTAACTCGTTGAAAGATGACTCTGTACAGTTGTGATTGTTTCAACGTACTCTCATTAGGAGTGTCGTGAAATGGTACATTGAGCTTGACCACTCAAGATACTCTTCCTTTGGTGACTTGACAATGGCCTTCCTAAACCATTTCCAATTACCTATGAGATACGACGTTGGCACAGAATTGCTAGCCAATTTATCACAGACAAAAGCGGACCATATCTCTGATCACATCCAAGAATGGAGACGTTGAAATAGTTTAATTAAGGTACCAGTCCCACCAGCATTCCTACTCGAGTGGTTCCTTAAGTCTTTGGTCCCACAGTTATCCAAAGATGTCGCGACATCGGGAGTATTTTCTGAAGAAGATGCCATCATGAGAGCTCAAAAACTTGAGCTAATCTATTCTCAGTCCGATTTATTATAGGAGATCTTGCCAGATGTGCCACAATCAATACTTGATAAAACTAGATAGAGAGTTGGACCACATGCCGATGGTATTGTTGGTTTAGCACAAACAAAGCCCGTTGAACAATTGACGAAGCAATTGCAGCAGTTGTCTATACAACACACAGTGGCCAGCCAAACTACTCCTTTGGCTACTCCCCCTACCAAAACGCCGGATGTACACACATTGTAATTGACTAATACAAAGGCCACCCAACAGCCTGAAAGAAATAAAAAACAATGAAAGAAGGGTAAGAGGGATAAAAAACCTACCGATAATGCTGGCGGGGAAAACACTGAGAAACAGAAGGTGAGGTATCTATGCAACTTGTCCGCGGAAGACCACCCGACCCATCTATGTCCTCGGCTTGCAAAATCCCAAAAGTTTGTGACGCAGCAACAGCCTATTGTGTTAACCAATCCTTTTCAACATGGGCAAATTCTAACCCAAGCCTCTGCAAGCACGGAAGGGGGCAGCCAAGGACCCTCCCCATCTTCAAGCAATCCTGCATCCGCGAATGTATATATTGTGAAGGGTGATGCTTTTATATCAACTAGAGCGCATGACTATAGTAAACCAAGCACTTCTGAGAAGGGCAAAGAAGTTGAACTCCCATCTCTTTCTCTACAGATTAAGAAGATGTTGGGTGAAACAATTACACACATCCCCAAAGGCATGTTCAAAAAATCTTCTCACAACCCAAACGCAAGGGCCACCCAGAACTATTCTGTGGTGGAGGATTTATCACAAACCCCTTGTCCAATGTTCGCTTTGGAGGTCCTCCAAAGATGCCCTTCCCAGAGGAAAGCCTTGTTAACCGCTTTAGGATCTACCGAGACTTGTAATCTGGGTACAATCATGTTGGATACAACCAACTTAAAACCTCGTCTGTCTTACCACGTAGTGTTTCAGATAGTAGTGGCTTATCCCATGAAAACTTTTACTCAGAATATCTTCCGCACGATGGTTGATGAGGGTGCCTTGACATGCGTTATAACGTTGGCATGTTGGAAGGCCATTGGCCAGTCCGTTTTGTCTCTGTCACCTACTCTCCTCACTGCTTTCGATGATATTTCGTTCCGACCACATGGTATCATTCCCTCTTTTCCCATGCAATTAGGAGGGAAGACCATGTGCATTGAGGTAGAGGTATTTGACGCATCTCTCGACTACAATCTTTTGTTAGGAAGGAGTTGGACTTATGCCATGCAAGCAGTGGTTGCTACAGTTTTTTGGGTCTTGTTGTTTCCACACGAGGACTGGATTTTGACCATTGATCAATTGTCTTTCTCCAGATCTGACCTTTCATTGGGGGTGTCCGCGGTCCCAATGATTGATAATCCTCAACCAGGCGTAGTCAACATAGGGTTTGGTTTGTTCCCATCTTTGATGGGTAGCTTCGATTACCCGCCCCCTCAAGGCGATGTCAAGTTCATATCCGACCACCATAAGGTTGAGATTTTTCAAGTTTCGTCATTCCGCACGACTTACTTCAAGGATCCGTGGATACTTCCTTCCCCATTAGCCACGATGGAGGGGACAGGGCATCTGGGCATGTCCATGCCCTTGTCCGCAGCTGAAGTAGAGTACTCTTTAGTCCAGCAAGATTTAGCCAACCCAGATCTAACTCTTGCACAAGAGATAGATCCGACTCTAGAACTTATTTGGGCTCAAGGTTCTCTCACTGACACTGATTCATTCAACTTAGTCTTTCCCTCCAACAAAGAAATCATTGAAGCAATGACTAGTCTGGACAAACCCTGGGATGATCTTCATCACAGATCATACTTCCTCCCAAAGTTAAGTAGAATCGAGGCCGGAGAATTCACTTTGACTATGACTAGAGATAGGTCTTGTCCTATCAATCCTTTGGCTACTCATGTTGTTTATGTTGAGGTTAATATGGAAAGTATCATTGAAATGGTACCTATAAATCTCTCCAGAACCCCTGGCGTCATAGACAATGTTTTCGTCAGAGCATACGGATCCCCCGAGGAGATACCCGGCATCGACCCACAAAGTGTCGATCATGAGCTAACTTTGTTGTTTTTCAAGCTCGCTTTGAGATCCGAAAGCAACATCCGGCGAGACTGCATTTATGCTTTTCGATTTAGTCCAGATTAACTGAGAAAAGTAACCTCAACGGGTCTTCTTTTAATCCCTTTTCAGACCCTCTAAACATGAAAATATTATCGAGCGATCTTGTGGCCTTTCATGCTCGTTAAACTGAAATTTGAATTCACGTCTGTCCGGTGGTAGTTTACCCCTTTTTTGGTCTAGACGGTCAACTGTACAAACAAAGGTATACTCTATGGAACTTTAGTTCTCTAGAAGAGAACTCTCAGGTATCATTTTAACCCTTTTTCAGGCCTGAGGGACTAAATTTACAAAAAAGGAACCCCCACGGAGTCCATAATTAAGCTCTCTTCAGACTCCCTAAAATTGAAAAGATCGTCGAGTGACCTTATTCTTTCACACTCATTAAAATGGTCCAGAAGAACATTCCTGACAGAGTCCATAGTTAAGCTTTTTTCAAACTCCCTAAAAATGAAAAAATGGCCGAGTGATGTTGTCTTTATCACACTCGTTAAAATGGTTTTGAATAGACGTCTTGTCGGTGCTAGTTTACCCCTTTTTTGAACCGACTAGACTACCTTCGAAAAAGGTACCCCAATGGAGTCTCATTTTACGTTTTTTCAGACTCCCTAAATATGAAAAATCGTCGAGCTTACCTTCTCTGGGCTCATTAAACTTACATTGAAGGACGTTACCATTGTGTGTTTTGTTAACCGTGTTTGCATACCTGCGTCTTTGGTCTAAATGTCGGCTCCATGTTGCTCCCAACTAAACCATATGAAGCATACCTTATGTTATCACTCCAAGAAACCCTCTGTGGTTGCAGACCAGAGGTGCTTGGTAACTTAAGAAATGAATGTTTTTTGTATTTTGTGAATCTGGATCAATGGAACAACTCAATATAGCTTATGGCATTCAAACATGAAAATGATAAACAAATAGACAGTGCTCTCA